>JAAAYG020042757.1:0-12697 GCA_009936455.2 Tomocerus minor
CTTTCACTCTGTAGTGCTTTCGGGTGGTTGGTGAGCATTAGGATTTGAGTCGTACTTGCAGTTGCAGACGAGCATAGACTCCATCCAGCTGCCTCTCTCACACTCTTACACCAAACTGAGATACAGTCCGCTGTGGATGGCCAGCATTTGCGCACTGCACCTGAGCTCGCATATCTCCCTGCATGCCGAGCATCTATCTCTCTTTTCCCTATTCACACTCCTAATCCAATCCAAAACATTCCAAATTCCCCACTGAGCCAACATTAAACTTTCCCACAATTGCATATTATTATTATTTAGTTACTTGTGCATTTATTATGCTCCTGCCAACTAATTTAGAGCCACGTGCATATCATTTCATGACGCTACCTTTTTTTACAACCCTCTCCATATCTCTTCACATTCAGGATGCATGGCAAACTAATTGATAAACTTTTTCCATTGTTCAATTCCAGTACGGTTTCGTCAATCATGCCTTGGAACTTCTGGTTCTTAGGAACTTCGGAGAAGAGACCTGGGAGAAAATCAAGTAAGAGCCCCGTTTATTAACGTACAGTTTACTTACTGCTCTCTTCGTATCACTATTTATCATCCAATAACCTTAGAATCCACTTTGCCCAACCCGGCTCTTCATTACTAATTCATCTTCATCTCCATAGTTACCTAATGTCTCTGCCTTTCTAACTCACCTATAAATAAATCCAAACACAAAACCCAAACCACCCGGCATCATTACCTATGCACAGATACACAGACGCCTTTATAGATAAGCCTCCGAATATCAAGCATTATCTTTCCACCTGACTATCCTATTATTAATAGTATTCCTCTGTCTGCTACACTCTCTGCTCTACCTTATCCTAACAACCACAATCCGCTATTACAACTTAAACAAATCATACGCACTTTTCCTTCCTACAAACTTTCCAACAAAGCCCTTTTTCCGACTTCCGAAGAAGAAACTCTGCCGTCTGCCAATATATACGCCGCCTTTTTTCCCATTCTCCTTGCATGCAAACGTTGAATATAGTGAATTGGCAAACATAATTAATTATTTCGTTAATTCCCAAGGTTTAGTTTACAATTATTTCAACCCAAGTCAAAAATCCCTGTAAGTCTCTTCAATCGTCTATTCAAGTGACACAGACGAAATTCAAACAAAAAAAGCGCCAGTCACTAAAAGAGTAATTTGCAATTCTCTTCTAGAAATGAAAATAATCAAAATTGTGAAAACAACGGAAGTTAGTAATGCATTAAAAATATTAGAATGCATTTCCATTTATGGCATACAACCAAATATATAGATAGCATTCAATTTCTGACAATGCACTGTTGTGGGAGGGAGTGATAATAGTGATGAGGATTGACGGGGCAGAGATGATGATACTGATTGAGAAAATGCATTTAAATGTTCGTACGTAATGTATTACGCTTAAACCAAGACGGCATTTTCCTCTTTCTATGCTGTCAACTTTAAGGAGTTAATTCAATTATGAACTTAAAAAATGATTTCGTCCTTACAACACGGAGTCAACAATCGGATTCTTAAATTTCCCAAATTTTCCGTGACGCCATTTCATATTTTGGTCGAAGGATGTTGCCAATGTTGTAATTATTTCACTTAAGAAAATTTCCGAATAATATAATCGATAGAATGCTCTTCTCTTTAGCATTTGTAGACGCTTAGCGTACGGTAGGTACGAAAAAAAGGCCAATGACAATAATAAATAAGTATACATACATTTTCCGCAGGCCTGGTACATAAATTAACTGTTGGCCGGCAGGCAGCCCTCATGATTTTATCATATACTACTCAATGCTTCAAAAATGCATGTAGTTGCGTATTTACTTATTTTCTTGTGCTGAACTGTTGGATTAATCAACAACAAGTCCAAGGCTTACGGAGCAATAAAAGTCCGAGTGCATGTTGACTACGAGGCAGAAGCAATTGTAGCAGTTTGCCGCTGCTCACTATTTATACGATTAGATAAGGTGAGAAGATTAAACGCTTTATTTGGCAACGGCAATAACGGCATTCTTTGGTTGTTATTAATGCATTTTCGTACTTGTTGCTAGTTTATTTTTAAAAATGCATGACCAAACACATGTCATGTAGCGAGAAATCTAAAACAAATATTGCCGTATCAGGGCTACTTGCTACCTACCTGCTCATTTTTAGTCAGTTCTAATTTTGAAAGAGATTTCACTGTTCTTCCATGGGGAAGTTTTTGTTTAAGCTTTTTAAGTGAAATGAGTGGTATGTTTCTAAAGAGGGCATTTCATTTTGTGCGACCCTGTATTTATACAAAAGGACTTAGTAGAAGAATGAGTGTACTTTATGAGTGTCATTTTATTCGCGACATTGTCTTATTTATTATCTGCCAGCATTTCAAATCGCACTCCGGCCATTATTTAAGCACCTTTGCTTATTCACGTTTAGATAAGGAAGAGAAGGGATTTTGCAGTGTCTGGAAATTGTTGCAGGACTAAGACACCTTTAAGAAAACAGATCCTTTTTGTCAAGGAATACAGCATTTGACTATTAATAAACGTCGCAGTTGGAATAATAGTGCACTTTAAATGCAAATCTTATGAATAGCAAACGCAATGTAAAATTCAGCATTTCTATCTTTGAGACGCTATCTAGAGAAAAATCCCAAAACGTGATACACAATAAAATAAGCGTGCACAGTTTGTAGAGTTGCTAGGAAAATTATTTAAAGCTTCAGGGTGTAAGTAAAGCTACATGCACACATTTTAATGATTTTTCAGGGGCAATATTTAGGAATCAAGACTGGAGAGTGGCTCTTAATAATCACAAGAAAAAATAAAGTTGAGAGCGGATAGGCAGTGGCAGTAGTCAGATAGTCAGTAGGGCAAAATTGCTGTTTTGTCTGTTCCACTCTGCCTTCTTTTGGCATGTCTTGAGAAAGTTTAGCGAGGGAAGCAGGCAGGAGACTGGAGATATAGTTTTAAGTATGTATGACCATGTAGGCACAGTCGCAGTGCATCAGCATAGGCCATTCATATATCAGTATGTGTGTTTAGTGTTAGGGAAGGGGAATGCGTGCAGTAAATATTTGTAGGCAGTTTAGGGATATTATAACTGAGGACAAACGGCGTTGGTTGGCATTTTGGCATTGAACGTGGAAACTGTTAATTACGAGCATCGATTTAAATGTGGGAATCGATGAAGTGGCAAGAGTTTGTGTATTGGATATGGCCTTCCTAATATAATGCGGCATTGCATGAGAGAGCGGGAGCTAGCTGGCTCTAATGTACACAGAGCAAGTAAAAGCTCAATTGGGGAACACTCTCGGGAAAGGAACAACTAGTTTCCTCAATTGTGTTCCCTCTTCTTCCCTTTATTACTGCCTCATTCCGTATGAATGGGCGTCCGTGTACTTTCATTCTGAGCTACATTTGTACACAGAGCTCTTCTCCTGCCACACCAATTCATATCCAGCCAAATAAAGGCAACCTACAAATTATGTACTAGTGTATCTCGCACGGGTGGCCTATGCACAGCTCCGTTTTGGAATTGGAGCAGAGCGAGTTCTGTCGACATTGTGGATGATGAAAAACAATTTAATCGACACGGAGCTCAAAATAAGAAATAGCCACAGCCTTTAAAAATTCAGGAGAAAAGAGCTGCTCTCAATTATGGATGTGTGGCAACGTCCTGAATATTTATGGCCAAATGAAATTGGTTATTGCGATTATGAAAACCTGAGCTCTGTCACTCACTACCTACATAACCCTTTCACATCCGCTCAGTTCCCACCTTAAACATTTAAAAATGGATAGCTTGGACTTGAGTTGCAAAGACTGAAGATGCTATAGAGAAGAAGAGTGTCTACGGCTTCACTCCATTGTGTTTCCCATTCTCTGGCATGTGGCTCCCACCAGAAAGCAAATGAAAGCAAGAGATCTATTCTTTGTCTGTTGTTTCACCGGAATAATTCATTCTTCAGAATTCTGACAACAAAGGCAAGGGATAGTATAGTAAATAATGTAGAAGAACTTGGCTCAATATAGCATTGTGCCAGTAGTATAGTGAGCTACAGTAGACATCCGCACATAGCCACGGACTACTCTTAGCATTTCCAAGTTGAGAAAAGGAGAAGCACATCAGCGTTAGTCCTCTTGCGTATATGTTGTTGGAGGAGTGTGGGTGGAGATATAGTGCTAGGCATTCCTGCTACTACTCCCATCACAATTTCAACAAAACTAGAGAGGAGAATAGGACAAATAGAGATGGATGACTACTAATGCAATGCACACACACCTTTATAACTTCTAATAAGGCAAGGCGAGGGATCTAAGGAGAGAGTTCTAATAGCCTGTACAAGCCCGACGCTCTGTTAATAGGAGTCAGAGTCGGCAGAGTGAATCCGGGCAACCCATCAAATAAAGTGTATCTGAGGCAATAAGCAGAAGCGACACGGTGCACAAGGTGTCTACACACACAGAGCCTCCTCCAGCTTTCTCCTCCGCCTCAGACTTCCTTCTATCCGACAGGAAACAGTGGCAACTGAAGAAGCCGTAGAAAGTGCAATCCTCCCTGCCGCCCTAACTATCTTGCATTACGTAATAGATAGCATGTCCGTAGAATCCTGACCCAGGAGATTTCCTTTGCAAATGCAGCCCATGGGCCAGGAAAGTTCTCAGCTACATTTCCCTACCTTCCTATCATATTTTCCAAATCCGCTTTCTCGCCTCCTTTCTCCTTAGTGTACGAACTGTCGACAAATATGTAAATATAGAACACTGCATAATTATTGCGCTCTCTTATGCACACTGCCGTTGTGTCTGCATTTCCTACTGCAGGCGCTAACATTTTAAAGGGCAAAAGAGACAGCCGTTTTTATTAGCACCTGTGCATGAGCTGTGCATTTCTAGGGAATACGGTGGAGCACGGCTGGAGTGTGCATGTGTAGCGCCAACTTTTCTCCAGTCTATTTTGCAGAATGTTTTAGTGCGAGGGAGCATGTAGTTATTTGTTTGATATAGTATCTACGGTAGTGTGAGTGAGGACTGAGAGGGCCGTACATGCCACAAATAATATAATAACACACAGGACGGGGAGTGTGAGTGAGTGCCTACATTTCTCCTCGCATGATTTTCACGCATCAAAAAAGAAGAAAAGATGTCGACGTGGAGGAAGCGGAGATAAGAAAGGCTTGAATGGGGCAGAGCACGACATATCTTCTCACTTACTTTTTCGTCTTGTAAATATTTCTCAAGGGATTTCTTTCTGACTTTTGCTAGCCTATATTTTCTCCTTTCTCTCTGGCCTTTCTCTCGGCGGAGAGGCTCTCCGCTCTCGCTCTCGCTGCATCCATGCCATGTTGTCTCTTTGGGTGCTTCTCCCCATCCTCTCATCCATCTCCCAGCTTTACAAAGCCCATATGAAAACATCTTTATGTCCTACGGTTCAACAAACAGTCCAAACAGTTCAGAGCAGACAATGACGATTACTCTCTCTACAAGCACACTCGCCACATAGTCACACTAAATTACTGTAACAACTAAGTAGGCTTTTGTTTTACATTGCCTCCTGTCATGAGCCAGAAATACTGATAAATAGCGTCTGGCTCTCAACGCACGCACCGCCTACAGAAATTCTAAAGTGCAACTCAAATACTGAGCCAAATACAAACTTTAGCATTTTCTTAAAATAACACGCTCCCAAGCCACACTGCCAAAATACTTTTCACAAAAAATGATTGAATATTGCCGAATTCAATGTGGATATTCTGCATCACGAACTCAACCTACGAATATCTTTATGGATTTACAGCATATGCTATAGGCTGAGCAAAATCCGATATAAAAGCGACTGTGTGGGCATATCATAAATAGCTATAGACGGATAAACTTTTATGGTAGAAAGACTCTTTTTTCTTAGATAGAAAGGAATTTTCGCCTCAAAGAATCCAGTGCAGCGTAGAAAGGAATCTTTGTGCTCTACAAAGAATTTTCTGCCCTATAGGAATTATAGTTACGTTACGACGTGGCTACATAGAGCACAATCCTGTGTGCAGTCCGTGGAGTGGACTATAAGGTTACAACATCTAAGTAAGTCAAACGGCGACGTACAAGTTGTTATCACCTTTCCAGAATATTCTAAGACTCTAATGGAAAGAAAGGATCTTTTGCAAGTAGTCAGCCACAGCACAGCCGCCTTCCACGATTATTTTATAACCGCTTAATTTATGTAGGCAGGTATATGCCAACTCACGTAGCTATTCCTCTTTTAGTTGTAATTTTTTTCATTATGTACTTTTTAATCTATTTTATGTCACTTGCACCCCAAAAGTTTAATATATAATATATAGGTACCTATATTCCATTTATTACTCAATTTTACAATTAGCAGAGCTTAGGAAACTTGCGTAAGCAAGAATTGTTCAATGTCCCCATAAAATTCTGAATCGAATTATGTATTAGTATAATTTGTTTCTCCGAAGGCAGCGGTCAAGTAGTAACTGCCTATTAGGGCGCAATTCTAAAAGACTTGAATCTGAGGATTCCCTAGGGCCTCATTTTATGACGACGATAACATAATTACAGCCAATCTGAGAAGTAAATTGGTATCTGTATATTTCATTAATGAAAGGCTGAGTAGGGAAGAGTGAGCAATGTACGTGGATCGGCATTTGTGCAGCTGATGAAGGAACAACTCCTACAACTACAAGCACAGAAAAATGTGATAGTAAAGCAAAGTCTGAATCCGTTTAAGTTCCTTTGTAGCCTAGTAAAAATCTGTATACCCTGAAAGGTGAATGTGTGGAGAAAGTGCAGAGGGGGCCTTAAGGGCAGCTAACCTATGCTGGTTTAGGAAAGTTGTTCTGTCTTTCCATTTGATTGCATTAAATTAGATTAGATAGCGTCGCAGAAGAGGATAATGGCTCTGTCCTGTCGTAGCCAGTGCTAGTCGGTGCATCTTTGACTCGTCGGAGAAATGTGAGTGGGGAAGAGACAGCGGCAGGCAGATGTTTTTCTCCATTCCATAAATACAGATGAAGCATAAAAATATTCTCTATCGTTTTATTACGTGTGGCTCGACACTCTTCTCAAACTCAATTCCTTTCATTTCATTTACTTTCGCTTACGGTTTGGACTTCCTCCTCCGCCAGTTGATTGAAGGAGAAGAAATCCAATTGCCTCTCTGCAGATTCCAGCCCTTTACTGGCTCTCTCTCTCTCTCCTTCAACAATAAGCACTTCTCCTAGCAGTTTGTACAATAAACTTCCTACTCCGAAGGTAGTCGACATTATATTTTTACTTATTTAGTTCCAAGCACTTGAAATCATTGACAATATTGCATTACTCCACTCAAGTCATTTCATAACCTTCTTAAGGATTTCGCAACTAGAGGAAGCGAGAACTCGGCTTTCGCAGTCACAAAGTTTACAAAGTTTTACGGATGTAATCCTGAACATCACAACCGACTTTTGTTGCTCCTCACACTCTCACACCACTTTCCTTTGAACTTTATTAATTTATAACTTACACCTTGCTCCGCCTCTGCTCCCTAAACTTCTCCGCAAGAATTCCCTCACCTTCCCTCATTCAGGCCCTTCACTCCCGACTAATCATATTTACTATTCCAAATATCTTACAACAATATCTGCATGCATCACTCCTTACCAAATAACCCAATAATAATATTATGCTCTCGCCCAATTATTCTGCTCTGGAATAACTAACTCACTCACTTCCCTATCAACGAGCGTTTCGACATCACCTTCTCCTCAAACTATCATAGCATGACTAAAACGACGACGAGTGCCACTGACATGCATCACTACACTCGCTCGTGAGTTAGGGACTAGGGATTTCTTCCAAAACTAAGTACGCAGAATACATGTATGGTAGGTACTCATAATAAGAGCAGAAGAGTCTCAGCACATAACGTCACAGCTTACTCAATGCTGGAATACTTTTAGATGTCGCATATTTAATAGACTGCATATTCGACATGCTGTCGTGCGACTACTGTAGAGCTCAACCATGCATCGACAGCAGACGCTCTACAATTTATCAATCGCTGTACCTAAATAATTATACTCTTTTTAAATTGGGATATCATTACTGTGACTCAAGGCAAACCATTACAATTAGGTAGAATACCTAGAACTCTAATAGAAAATCATCAAATTTAAATTTACTACAGTACGATGTACAAAAATTTCTTCTAAATATGGCTTCATGATGACGACACTACCTTAAAGCCACCAAATAATAATTTTGAAATAATAATACAAAGTAACGGCAATGGCCAAAAATAGATTCAACTTTTGAAGCGATATCGATATTAGTAGAGATTCTGCTACGAAATATAGACAAAAATATGTTAATTTTTGCCTACTGTCACCTTAAACCCTAGCTACTCAGAAATATTTTTATAATTTTGGAACACTTTGCCCTTTTTTAAAGAACAGTAGAATGAGATATAGGATTATTTAGGACTACTAACAATTTCTCACTGGAAAATAGTATTTGATTTCATTTCATTGCTTCCTACTTCTTCAGTCATGTACTGGAAATACGAAGGAGTTTAGGTTTACAATTCTGTAAGAATGTACTAAGGTTTGACATTTTCATAGATTGCACTTGTGAGACTTGTGGAAAGGTTATTACTTGGTCAATAAAAAATGTAGTTCGCCGTGTCTATGGGCGTCATGCATGCAACCAAGGAAAGATTTTGCCACTGCTAGTTCTTCACTAGATCACTGAGTCAAACTGTGGCCAAATAAAATGCAAAAACCCTTTAGCCATTACTGCAGGCCCCAAATACCGTTTCGGTCACTAAAATTTTGTCCATTAGACATTGGCAGTTTGGCAGTGGTTAGTGAAACACTGGCAACAGCACTCTCGATAAAGTTAGACATTGTTGGGTAGGAAATAGAAGAGGTAATAATTAGAGTGTCCAATACCGGTACCCTTTTTTCAATACCGGTATTCGGTATTGTACCGGTATGAATACCGAATATTATTGTAAATAAGAGAGGAGCATTTGAAAGAAAACTATGCAAATTATAATATTTCAAGATTAAAGGAAGACAAATAACTTTTACCATTATGCTTTATGATGATGAAAACTTGATTTAGAGGACAATAAAATAATTAATTAGAGTAAAAATTTGTTAAACACACTGCATTTTATTGAAAAAATAATCGAGTTCAATATTTGATAGATTTAAGAATTTTCTGTCATGTATATTATATGTAGGTATTTCAAGTGACAGTGAGTCAGTTTAAAGACATTATTACCATTAATGGCCGTTTCCTCCTATTTGGCTTTTGTTTTAAACTTTAGAATTCTTTATTCTTCAGAAATACTCATCATATTTTGACACATGAAATGCAAAAACCTTATAGTAAAAATTTTTTTTATAGTACCAAATTAAATGTTAAATATTTTGGTATTACAACTACCACAGTTGTAATACCAAAATATTTAACATTTAGTGAAAGCATTAAGCAATATATTATACCACAAGAAATTTTAGGATAGATAATACCGGTATAAGATGAACAAATACCGGTACTGAAATATCGGTATTGGACACCCTAGTAATAAAAGCCTATTGAGGCTCGTAGATAGAAGTGCCGTAAGGTGTAGAACCATTCCACATGCCATGTTAATTCTCACATTCCCACTCCTCGACTCTAAATTGCAAACTATGTTGGAGGAAATAAGGGAGTTAAGTGTGTAATTGTATTGCAGCCTTCACAAACAGAGTGTGGACGTGTGTAGAGAATGGTTTCGAGGCGAGGCCTATAGCGGCTATTTAGGATGAGCCAGTAGTGAGCCTGAGAGAATTAAACTTTTCCTGCAGATTGTTCTTCTTTTGTACATGAGGGATGGGATGAGGTGCCCATCGATAATGCAACTTAGTTTCAGTCATTTTTTGAAAAGAAATTGTTATGGCAGATTAGCAGTAGGTACGTTAAAATGGGCACACATGCACAGAGGACGATGTACATGTATAGATAATAGCGTCGCTGGCACGAAATGCTATGAGTCCGCACAGACTTTCTATATTCGTGATAGAGGCCTTTCTTTGTGAGGTAATGGAATAAACATTGTGTTTCCTATGTGACTATATCACGGCACACAGCAAACTGAGAATTGCTTTCACCTCGAGTCGTAATGCCCAGAAGATATCTATGTGCCCCAGTAGCACATATATATGCCTTGCTTGGGGATATGTAACTTTTGTGTGTAGTGATAAGAATATGGTAGGGACTGAGGATGGAAAGGTTCCTTTCTCTCCAATGTACTGTTGGCTGTCTGTTCTGGGGCACTGCACATCTCCTTTGTCCTCTTCCCGTTACTTTACATAAATATATAGGTATCATTATAGTAGAGTTGTATAGTGACTCGTTTTTGTCACAATTCTTTGGTAGGCCATCACAGAGACGAGTTTGGCGGACAGGGAGCGAGGCTGTGTAGAAAAGGACGTGGCTAGAGGTATTAGCTACACTATCCCACTCTCCCATCCCTGACACAAACGATGGAAGGAAAACTGTAAAAATCGTTGAGGGAAATCCGTCCAGAAAATCCATTAACTTTTCTCCGCCTTCTACGGCCCTGTCCATGTCATGTCAATGTCATTGTAAGTGTAGCTTATGTGCCTCTTTAGAATGGCATACTTCCGTGGTTTCCTTCAGACGTCGTCGCCTGGGTAGGCACTTGGATATTATTGCACCGGCATGGCACATGTCCTATAAGGCAAATAAACAGCAAACTGACTGGCGAAGGCATTAGAGGCGTGCAGTGTGCAGGCCTCTAATGTATCATATGACACCTGGGCCCCCTATCCCAGCAACCGTATAAACAGTCAATATAAAAACGATCTATTGATCTTCTCTCTCAGTCCGTTCCCCGTCACATGTGTATTTCTCCACATTTTACTCACTTTTATCTTTCTGGATGACGTCCTATGATCACAAGCTAATATAAAGGCTATCTGTCCTCGTGGACTTCCAAAGGAGCAAAAAACAGCATTGAAGCTATTGTGCTAACCCTGAGCGTCTCATTCTTCACTAAAAGCGTTTTTTCTCACTCTTCATCACATCCGCACAACTTGTTTTTCCTTTTACAAGCAAAAATATACTCGTGACATTTTTTACAACCTGCCTCTGCTTGTACGTTACAAGAGTGAAATCAAGACCTCAGCCAAACTAGGGTTTATCACTCAGTAGTAGAGTCTGCCTTTAGCTTTGGTGTTTAGGGAAGGGTGTGCAAACGTTTTCCACCAAGTTAAACAACCATTGATTCTGAAAGATATATATGCAGCTATAATTCTAGTTATCGTTGTCGATACACTACTAATGATTAGTTTTAATAAGCACAAGAGTAGCGCTTGTAGCACAAATCTGATCCAAAAAAATTGTGCAAGTTTTTTATTCACTTGTCATAAATGTCAGCACAGCAATGTCATTATGGAGTGAACTAACTATAGTATAGTAGTTTGATGAAAATAACCGCGTCACGCATCAACGCCGTTATATCACTCAAGCTAAGTAGTCTACTGTCTCCCCTATGTAATTAGATACCTTTGTGACAGCATTGACAGAACTTTTGAGCTCTCGGTTTCGCTAATTTAATTGCCCGCCAAAGCTTTCTTAATATCGATGAGAAAACAACAGTGACCATAATTTAACATAATACCTCCAGTGACACATTAATTCATTCACTTTAAATATTGACATAATGAAGTTATTTCCATCAAAAAGAGTGTACAGGGTTCATATTCAGCGTAATCGAATGTGCCGTTTATTCCCGGTGCCGTATATGCCAAACGATTTTTAATTTCACATGCCATAAAATTTTATGTATATTATGCATACATACAGTGTATGTTGAAGGCAATTAAGGCGGCAATTACAACATTTAAAGTATTTACGGAAATTATTGTATTTACGGCATTCACAGAAATTACGGCAATTAATATATACATTAGACATTTGACGTATCTTTCATTCCTTCGACAACATTTGTTTTTAAAAATTTTTGGTCAACCATTCTCATTAAATACAAAAACTGCTATAAAAATGTTTTGTAGTACCTTGCTAACAATCGAAGTTATAAAATAATATTTAAAAAAAATTATGCACTGTTGAATACATCCCTGGTCAACCATTCACACAATATTCCAAAACCTTTACAACAATTATGCATTATTTTTAAATTTCCTAGTCAACCATCCACACTGAATACAAAATTATGCTTTAAAAAATATTTTGTTGTATATATACCTCGTCAACCATTCACATTATGAAATAATAGAAAACAAAAATTATGCACTGCTGAAAACGAACTTAGTCAACAATCCACATTATAGAATATTTAAAAAAAAAACAGTTAAGCACTGTTGCACTAGGCCACTATTCACGCTATATTCAAAAAATGTCTCTAACAATTGCGTATTGTTTTTAAAAATTTCGTCAACCATCCACATTATATACAAAAATGCTATAAAATTATGTTTTGTTGTATTCATTCATACGTCGTCTACTATCCACACTATAAAAAAATAGCTAACAAAAATTATGCACTGTTAAAAACATACCTAGTCAACTATCCACATTATAAAATAATATTAAAAAAAAAATAAGCAATGTTGTTTTCATCCCCTATACGACCATTCACACTATATTCAAAAAATGTTTCCAACAA
>JAAAYG020042768.1:0-12696 GCA_009936455.2 Tomocerus minor
TGGGATTTCGTCCACCAACTTTCCACCCACTCTATGCTGAGTTGGATTTCGTCCACCAACTTTCAACCAACTCAACGATCAGTTGGATTTCGTCGACCAACTTTCAACCAACTCAACGCTCAGTTGGATTTCGTCCACCAACTTTCAACCAACTCAACGCTCAGTGGGATTTCGTCCACCAACTTTCAACCAACTCCACACTCAGTGGGATTTCGTCCACCCACTTTCAACCCACTCTATACTAAGTGGGATCCTGTCCACCCACTTTCAACCCACTTTGTCATGCTTAAATATGGAGTGGACCAACCCACTTGCCAACTTCCACTCGTTTGAGAGGGTGGGCGCCGGGGTATGATCACGACGAATCGTACTAATTCGCGATCTTCACCGCAGGTCGAATCGACGAGTCGTATCGAATTCGGTGAAAAATGTTGTGTGGGAATCCAACCCATAACTAAAACTTATTTTATAACTAAATGCCTACATCTACAAACATTAATTGAATTTAATAAACCATTTAAACTTGAGAGTAATAGTGCAACTATAGTAAAGCTTTTGCGCCCCCCGATGAAACGTCAATATTAACTAATTGGGATGGAAGCAGTGCAAAGTGCACCCAATAATACATATCAAATATTTTTTTAGATTTTGCATTCCAGATCCAGATACTCCGAAGATATCAATTTTATCACGATATCTTCTAATCCTGTTGCTCCAGAAATCTATATTAAGTTTAGAGAAATTTAAAAACGAAACTATTTTAAACTGTTAAAACATCATATTTTCATCTACCTCGTCACTAATGCAATCTAAACCGGTAGAAACAGCATAGTTGAAGATGATTTTTAACGCCGAGAATGTCGGGCGCTCTTCTGCCCCCAAATGCCAACAACGCGACATAATATTATATCTAAATTGGAAATTAATTTAGTATAATCAACAGAATATACGTGAAATGGCCTTGAAATAAATTCGGGACATTTGATTACATTTCATCAGTGGCTACTTTTGGCTTGCAGTTCCTCAGCCCATTTTCGAGTTCTTGAACGAATTCCAAAGTAGGAGACATTCCTGGGTAGGGAATATCGCCCAGTGAGAATATCTCCCACAGTGTGATTCCATAAGCCCAAACGTCGGATTTGGCTGAAAACGTATTTGTCCTTAGACTTTCAATGGCCAGCCACCGCCACGGCAAAGGATCTTTGGCCGTTTTGATGTACTCAGAGTAATTGTACGTACGGCGACTTAGGCCAAAGTCCGTCACTTTTGCAATTCCGTCCGATGTCAGAAGAACATTTCTTGTAGCCAAATCCGAATGAATCACCTGTTTTTCAAACATTTTTAGTTTTACAAATTCTGCTGGATATTACGGTGCGAGGTAAATCAGGAAATTTGAATTTCACGCCTAGGACATTATGCACTGTAATCACAGAATTCAGTATTCAAGACTCTCGAGGATAACATAATTATTAATATTATTTATAAATATCAACTGCCGAGCTTTCGACAAACCAAAGTTCTCTGAAAATTTCCAAGGATGGAAAAGTCTAAATGATCATTTAATCACTGTAATCACGTTTAAAAAGTTTTTTTAGCTTTAACAATCAACTACCGTGCCAAATATCTCGACAACTTCAACGATAAACATAAAAAGTTTAGTAAATATAATGCATTAATTAACTTCGTCAAGAAAAAATATGTACTTGGTTTTATAAAATTGTGTCTTTGAGAGTTTTCTCTCTAATTTTTGGATATATTTCGCTTAAATACATAAAATAGAAATTTCAAGAGGATTGTGTAACCGTAATTTGTACTAAAACATTGAATTTTGAGGTTTTTCATGCCTTCTTTGTGCCCAGGTATTCCATTGCACTTGCAATTTGTTCAGACCAAGTTAATAATTGTTCGAAGTTACAAAGTGGCAATGTTTTTGCATTCTCTGATTGAATACTAAAAGAAAAATATAAATTAGTTTCAATTCTTACTAAAAATTGTTTTTACGTTTAAGTTGCGTTTCTTTATTGACCTTTTTACTCTGGTAGGCTCCGTTTTGTTGTTCAAATTCAGGTTGCCAAGAAATATATCCCTATGTTTCCTTAGAAAGGACTCCATGGAGCCAAGATCACAGAACTCAATCGATACGTAAAAGACACCTGTATGCAAATTGTTTTTTTAAGCATAAATCAATGGAACGAACGTACAGTAAGAACTTTGCTTAGACGTTACGGGTCAGGAATATATATACGTTTTTTGATTTGATGATTGAGACGGAATATATAATATGTTTACCAGATTTGATTTCGCGTCTGTAGACGCCCAAAAGTGTCACCAAATGTTCGTGTGCTCCAATGTACATCAATATTTTGGCTTCAGAAACGAGAGCCTTCAACGGTCCCGTGCCACAATTTGAACGAACAGTTTTAAATGCCACTGCTTTATTTATTCCATGAAGTAGTCCCCTGTATACTTCACCAAATTCACCTTTCCCGAGTAAAAATCTCTCATCTGCAAAACAGAAATCAGACCAATTCCTTCGTTACTTTATTATCATCATTGTATTTTATAACCGTGTTAAATACCAATCAATGACGGTTAGTACATGTTACAAATATAAATTTTACTAATATAAACTAACATTAATGACATAGATGATAAATAACTATTCAATTGAGAAAATGTTTCGTTTCGAGAATATCCCTAGTGAGAAACGGCTTTTTTCCCATTGGGTATAATACCGTATATATAACGGGTCCAAATAATTAATATTAAAAATATTTTAAAAAGTCCCTTAATTTGTGGTAATTTGTCAATTTTTATCATATTGTTCCTTGGAATAAGTGAAGATGTCCCGGAACAGGAATTTAAAACCCTATAAGAAGGTTGAGCTCAATCGGTACATACTGTCGGATTCACATTCATATGCGGTCTTGCCTCGCAACCTGTAATTCGGCTTCACCCCTATTGGTCAATTTATTTGAAATACACTCCTCTGATTGGTAACTAGGATGACAAATTTCTATATGATTTGCAATGTAGGTTAATTATGCAAAATATTTATTTTTGAGAGGTATCTATGACGATAGTAAGATAAATAACATAAATAACCCCCCATTACAAATCATATAGAAATTTGTCATCCTAGTTACCAATCAGAGGAGTGTATTTCAAATAAATTGACCAATAGGGGTGCAGCCGAATTACAGGTTGCGAGGCAAGACCGCATATGAATGTGAATCCGACAGTACCTACTAAAAAATCTACAATAACTTTGTTTATTTATTAATTGAAAATAATTGTCAGTATTTAAATGTCATCTTAATGTATTAAAACTTCAATAGTACATATTAATTGTACCTATTATGAATGAATGTTTTTTAAGATCATAATTTGTATCGAACAAATATTGCGTCGGACCGTCTAAATCATTCATTTCAAATTCATTGTTTTTTGGATGTTGGTTTCCATTTAGCAAATTGATTATTTCTTTCATTTCTCGATATTTCTTTATCTGAAATAATGACAGCAAAAACGTGTCACTTTTATAATTTAAAATCTTACTGAACAAAATATATATATATATATATATAACACGTGAATATTTATTACCCTTTCGTTTGTCAAGTAAATCAGAAATATAACCGAAAAAAAGACGATTAATGGTATCACAATTCCTATTATGGTGAACAATCTGCTATTGTCTGTCTTTTCTTAATGAGGTTTTAAGAAGGAAAGAATACAACACAATTTAATATCTTGATATCAATGTTCAAGTAAATATTTTTATAAGTTTCAGCCTACCTCCAACGAAAAAGCTCTTTGTGTCATTTCCAACCAAATTGAAAGCCGTGCACACGTATTCTCCAGCAAAACTTGAGTTATAAAAAGAAAAAAGTAACGTACTCCCTTGGAGAATCATCAGATGTTTTCCTATTTCCTGTCAAGAAAGACAAATGTCTGAACGTATTTCAAAAATTTGATGTTATTTGCCATTTAGGAAGTGCAGTGTAGACGTACTGAGTTGTGCCGACTCCAAATTATTTTTGGTGTTGGAAGTCCCGAGGCTTGACAACTAATGCTTTGGTCCTTCCCACCATCAAAGAATAGCACATCTGTTTCTAATGTGGTAATTTTTGGAGCAGTGGACTCTGCAATTTTCATAAGTGGCAAAGAACAGTTTTTTAATATAAAGTTTGGAATTAATTTTAGAACGAAAAGTAAAAAACCAAAAAAAAAGTGTTGGTACCTACACTAATAATATTGTTACCACACTCAAAATATTGAGTTGCTATCAAACAAAATCATTTAGGTAAATTAAAATTTATTTTTAGTTTAATAATTGTTAAAATAATAATTTTTGGTGATGATTGTTAAAACCATGCACCATAATTTTAACTCCCATGGAAATAATAATGTAACCGGTCATGGAAATAAAACCAATATAACCTGGTAAAATGATAGCCCTAAGTATGACCATAGTGCATAGTAAATGCTTTAATTAAGCGTACCAATAACGGTAATTTCAGTAGAAATGTTACTCCAATAATTATTGTTGAAATAAGGCGCGGAACAAATTACTTCTTGTATGGAATTATGCAAAAACAATGGTATTTCACTGAAGTTGTCGCCGTTTTTGCTAGCATCATTCACTTGGTCTGTAATAATATTTACAATTAATATAAAGGTGTTATTTTTAAGATAACAAGTCAGCACGTAATTATTATAAAAATTTCTAGATAATAAACCGTAGATTTCAGATTCAGCTACCCTAGACCTTATGGACTTTTTAACGGTTCGTTAAGGTTACCTTGATGGGTCAAAAAGTGAGATTTTCTAGATTCACTTGCTAAGGTTTTGTTCATACATAATGTGAGGCGCGCTCACATTATCACACCAAATCACACAATACGCAGGCAGTGATAAATATGGAACATAGAGACAGCCCGCAGTGATACAGAAGCATGGAACAGTGAGCGAGCAGCTGAATGTAAACAATGTGGCGTCGTGAATGAATGGCTCCCAAATTTTTGCTCTCCTTGGAATGCATGTGTTTGAGTACGGAAAATCTCCTGCCCCTAAGCCACCCATTTTGGGGAAACGTGCAGTATCGTGCAATATCTCAAAAAAAGAGCCCTTTTTTTCTCTACGCAGCATGAAGCCCCCTTTTTTAAAATTTGGGCTGAAAATAATTTTTAAAAATCCTCAAAATATTTTAGCATGTTAATTCCTGCTAAAACTTTTCTTTTTCAAAAAATCATATCTCAGTCAAAAATTAAAATTTTAGAAAAATGCGTCCTCATGCTGCGTAGAGAAAATGATGGAGATTCTGAGGATGCCTACCACAATTGTCTAACTTTAACTGGTGACCCGTTCTCAGGGGCACAAAACCCATCAAGGTACCCTTAATTGCAAGTCATAAATAATTATTTACGCAAAAACGCAAATTTCAAAACCGTAAATAATATCTACCATTCCATATTTGATGAACCGTTGTATTGTCATATTTTAAAAACCACTGAATTCCATCGTCGAAGAAAAAGGAGTGGGCTTCGCATTTGAATATGTACTTTTCCCTTGTATAAAAAACATTTTCATTGGCTGAACTGGTTAATTTCAAAATCGCCTCTTTTGGTGGGGGTCTTTTTAATTCATTGTCGATATCTATATTAAAAAAAGTCAACATCAATTTTAGAATACTTGCACCTTCTGCACCTTATTTAGAAGAGTTTATTACAATAAAAACCGACAAAATAAGGTAAGAAAGAAATCAACCACAGAGTTTACAGAAAACGTTGTCGAAGCCACGGAAGTAGATTATTTTCTTGTCATAATATTTCGTAGAACCACCAATGCATTGTAGGACGCCCATATCAGTTGGTTTTGTAGTTTTACATTTGTATCCACGCTTGTCAGGATACCAACTATCCACTTCTAAACATGTGTAAGCGTTAATACTGTTTAAAGACGGCATACAATTTCCTCTACCATCATCATTAGGTACGACATCATTTATGTTCATGCTCTGCGACAGTTGAAGAAAATAAATTATTTTGTGAATTCCATTAGTTCTTTGCATTTTCGTTTTTAGACCTGAACGATAAAAGTAGTTTTTGTCCTACCTCCACATCCAACAGACAATAAGAGGATATTGTTTGACATTGGATACGATTTGTGCATTTCCAGTGGCGCAGGTGTATACCAAATGCATAACAAACAAACAGGTCGTGTGCGGGGAAATATTTTAGATGTATTTGCTCACGTTGCCCTAAAGTAATTTAATAGATAACTACACTTTACATTCCGAAAAGAATAATTATTACATTAAAATTTGGAGCACTGCTTGCCTTCGTAGTCAATGCGCCAAGTATCTCCCGTTTCAGAACATGAAACATTCAACCAGTTTATTGCCCATGTCTTGTCCTGGGAAAGATAAAGCAGCTTGAAATTTTTAATATCATGGTGGGTGGATTCTATAGTCGTAGACTGAAGGGTAGTATAGTCGTCAGCGTAAATTCTATAATGATGTGGCAACATTTTGATTGTTTTTAAAATGAACTTTCTAAGCAAATTAACAATTTTATAACAAGTAAGCTCGAATACATACAATCCGCTATCTGTATTATAGGTGTTCCTTAGTAAGCTATTATTCGATCTGGAGAAACAGTAAATTATGAAATGAGCATATCCCATCTCTCCGGTAAATACGTTGTACTTCAGTGGCGGCTCACGTAAAAATGATTTGTATATTTTAGGAGAAAAATCTACGGAAATGAATAAATTGACAATTACTTTTTGTATATGATTGCTACTATTTGCTGCTATTGCTTCTAAAATAATTAATCTTTGTACTTATATCCGGGATAGCATCATTATGGGACATTACACGCAGTATGTATGTAAACGACATTACTGAGTTCAGTAGTGGAGGTTCCGTTGGCCTGTGCCTAAGAGTTTTTGAAATATCTGCCTAATAAACTTGGTAATAGCCCACCTACTTTTATGGGTAATCTGGAGTAGTTTTTAATGCTGTTTTTCGATTAATGTACTACTGAGTTGATTAGAATTGGTTTTAAAGCGTGGCTTACTGTTTTAGATATATGACTGATGAAACCTAAAAAATAGCCTATTTTTGAAGGTTTTTAGTTTTTTGGGGGGTGAAGACTACAATCGAGGTAAACCAATGTCCAGTATGAAGCAAATATTTTTACTATTTTAGGAAAAATCCCATAAAAGGACACGCCGTTTCCATTCAGTCTTTCTTCTTAGCTGCTAAGAAATTTATCTTGCCCTCGGCCATGCTCCCACAGCTTTTTGTAAAATGTTTGAAAATACAAGCCTCATTAATATCGATTTCAGACATCGATTTTTGGTACATTCGTCAACTTTTAAAGGTATCGATGTAAAAAATGTTGAAATCCTCATGTATTTGGTAGCAAAAGGACACAGTTACATAATCTTATATAATAGGACTGCATAAATTAGAATTCTAAAGCGCAATTAAATGTTCAACTTACCTACAGTAAAATAGCTGCTCGCCCAGATATGGTTTCCTGGTACGCCAAAAGCGTAATCCCCAGGGCCATGCTCCAGCAAAAATTGACTTCGAATTTTGAACCCCACTAGTGGTACAAATGATAAATCTTTCTTTTCTGCAATAACTATGACTTTAACACCAAAGACTTTTAGAACATTTTTCAATTTATCAAATGTCAGAGGGTCTGGAGATGGACACGATAGTCTTTTTCCATTCCTATCAATGTATCTTGAAATTTTTTGGACGGAAACTTCTTCATTCTTGTCAACAACCAAAGGCACATCTGCACGGTTTTTGAACGATTTTGCAAGCTGATCTATGCT
Source organism: Tomocerus minor (assembly GCA_009936455.2). Lineage (NCBI taxonomy): Eukaryota > Metazoa > Arthropoda > Collembola > Entomobryomorpha > Tomoceridae > Tomocerus > Tomocerus minor. Next base: position 7,855 of record JAAAYG020042768.1, read on the forward strand.
TTCAGATGTCATTTCCTTCATGTCTTTAATTAATAGCCATTTACTATTTATTTTTAAAACATCTGCCAGAATGAAAAACGGGACACTGCTAGAGTATATTTGGGATTTGATCACAACGTTGTTGCTGTCATCCATCCTTTTCAAAATTGATTCTTTATAGGGTAAACAAATAGCGTATACACTGCAAATATTATCGTCGTACTGAAAGAGACAAATTTGATTTTCAATCATCATCTAAGATGAAGTAAAATTAATCAAAATAATATATTAACATACCCTAGGCCTGCAAAAGTCACGATATATATAACGAGGTAACTCTCTAAAACTAAAAGTAGGGATTTTCACAAATTCTTGAAGAAGTAAAATGGGTCCCGTTATATTTCTTTGGCAATCGGAATCGGGAAGGCTACAAAAGTCACTAAAGTTGTAATCTGTAAAAGAATATAATTAAATTCATTTTCACGCATTTCCTTTAGCTCTACCAGTCCAATTCTCATTAGTATTAAATCAGTGTCATCAAATATTTGTTCTCGCTCTTTGGCCTCCCAGTTTATGGCGTAGCTCCCCGCAATTTAGAATAGATTAAGATAAGCATATTTTGTCAGGAATCGTTTAATAACTTTTGAACTATATAGTCGTGCCTTGTTTTGGACCAGTGCATGTAATGATCTCTATTTAAATTAGCTATACCAGACCGGTTCTCTAATTTTGAACTATAGCTCCCTTGCATAGTTTTTACATGCAAACCAAACACAAAAAAGATTTTCCCTCCCAAAGTTTTCAAAAACATAATTTGTCTTGTATACCACGTTTTCTTGCGGAATTATCTTGTATTCGTTATCATATCAGAGTACCGTACCTGTGTGATACTTATAAGGCTTATACATCAGTACTATGATCAGCAGAGAAAGGAAAAGCAGGCAAAAACTTATTTTGAACGCTTAATCTGATCATCCTGAAAACTTAGATCTTCACGAATCACATAATCAGGAGTTTAAGTTTTTAGTTTTATAGTGCCTATACCTGCCTATTTTAGGTTTTAGTTTAGCGGTTATGCCTAGAAATTTATAATAATAAGTATTTTGAATTTTAAGCGCCTATAAAAGCCTTTAAGTGTCTATTTTGCTATTTTTAGTTACCGAAGACGGCATACGACAACTGAGTATTTAGAACGGACGATTGTTTGTAACCTAGAATTGTCAAAATATGGAATTTTCATACTTATATATTGTGTTCCATCCATGTCACGGAATTTAAAAGACTGTATGACTTGTTTTTAAGCATTATATCGTGGCTTTATTTGTAGTCAGAGAATTAGAACATTAGAAAGAAAGAAAATTTTTAGATGCCTATTTTTAGGACTTATTTGCCTGCTTTTCCTTTCGTTGATAATCAGCAAGAACATACAATTCGGATGATATAATTCTTCAATTGGAATTCCGAACGTTAAGAAGGCATTGCTGGAAACCACAGCAGGATGGGGGACAAACATCTGATATTTCACTCCTCCACGGTATGCTCGTAGGTAATTTTTGAACTGCAGTAGGTGGACATTCAACACGTGGTTGAGTGTCATGTTGCCATATTTGTCGAAAATTCTCCTGCGACGGATATTTGAGAAATGAGATAAATCGATGTCCCGGCTTATTCGAATTTTAATGTCAAGTGGGACATCAGAGACGCAGCTAAGAATGGGAGGAATCAAAATTAAATTATTCAGTTCCGATAATGTTGGACGTTCAATAGCAATCCCCATCACACCGTCATCTTTTGTTGTCACACATTTAGCAGACAAATTTCCAGTATATTGCAATTTAAATGTGCAATTGATGCGAGGTTTCGAGGTTGATTTGTCGAATACAACGGTGTTGCAAAAGAAGTCTTGAGATGCTTTATCTTGGATGACTCCCCTTACAATAATGACACAATAACAAAGAATTAACAGCAGTGCTTTTGAGTTTACAACTGATCCATAGACGTTTGAATTGATGCTAGTACTTAATGCCATTTTGACTTTTTGCAATGACAGTTAAATCTTAGCTGACGATAAGTCTCTTACTACTGAAGGTTTTTAATGCAAACGAGTTTTTAACTGCTTCCTTTTCTTACAGAACAAGAAAAATTAAAGTAGTTCTCGATAATTATAATCAAAGTGACGGAGGATACGATATCCACCACATCCCATTAATCACATTTAAATTACAAAATATGTAAGTAATAGTAAGTTTCTATTTGCGTTTAACTAATCCCAAATAACATTAAAAATCAGTATTACTATTGTAAATCTAATTATTACGAAGGACATAAGTATGCATTTATTAATTGAACATAGGCAGCGCCCTCCCAATACATGTTGCAAATTGCAGACATCTGAATTCAGTCTATATATAAGTAGTTTATATATAGTGTCAACAATAACTTAAAAACTAAAAACAGTATTGAGATTGAAATACATCGTCATTAACATTATTATTTGTAAAACAAAGTTTCAAAAAGTTATAAATATTAATATAGTTGATATTAATATACTATACGAAGGACATATTACAACTTGTATATTTTCTTTATTTATCAATGAGTAACAAATGCGATTATCTTTAGATACCGACATTTATAAAGGTCCGCATTTTATTTCGCCAGAATAGTAATTGGTATTTGACAAAATATTAATATTTATTATATGTATATATTACTGTTATTCTTATTACTGTTATAATATATCTATATCTAAGTTAGGGTAAAAAATCTTACAGCTTCTTAAAACCTTTTTCACAATCACAGATATTGGCGATAGTACAGACTGAATACTTAACTATAGTTTTGCTAAAATCAAGATTTTGCAAAGCTGCAATCCCTCCTTAACCAAAAACAAATAAAATTTAAAATATATACCATAATATATTTCAATTTTCTATTTTAATATCGTTTTACGTCTTTGCCTTTGCGATATGTAGTGTCCTGGTCTTGTGATGGGAGATCAAGGGAAATTTTGCAGAAGAAAGGAGACTTTTGTTTGAAAAAAAAATACGATAAATTTTACGAAACATAAAAGAAGTCTCGAAATGAATATAAGATGTATGTATGAAAATATTATCAAAGTATTCAGTAATTTGATAAAGAACCTCAACGCTTATATGCTGTGTAATTTCTACGAAGCGTTAAATGAAATTTATGAAAATAATGGTGGATGCAAATAACATATTCCAATTTTGTTTCTACTCCATTATTTGTATTTTTTGCTTATTTTTATATGGAATTGTGCCCGATAAATGCGTCTTTGATTATGGATTGCTGTTTGTGTATGAATTCAGAGAAAAAATTCTGTACAAAATTAGATTTCAACAAACGTTGCAATTGGCATTTCATATCATGTTCCTATTTTCGAAATGGAGCTATTTATACTATATACCAACAATCAATTTTGAGGATAGTCAGTACAATGTCCAGAATATTTTGGTGTGATCACATGTAGAAAACATCGAATTCTAATTAATGGATTTTATACATTTTTGCTGGCATTCATTCCTATTAAATTACAAAATTTGATTACACATACGGCTTAACAGAAGGCAACATTAAAAATTAACTAAGAATGTACTTAACAATAAACATGGATAAGCAATTGTTTTTCTTTGCTTTATATAAAAATGAACCTATGAATATTTTGCATAATAAGAAATAGGTATATAAGCTGCAGCTATAGCTTAAAGCACTAAAGTATTTTATAATAATATACTGATAATAATAATTATCAGTGTGCGGATAATTAAGCTCCTACAAAAAACAAAAAAACCTTCCTACTTAAATAATTACCAAAAAATGGTCAAATAATGGCGAAATAAGTTTTTACGAAGTCTTAAAAAATGCTTTATAAAACATTTGGAATTTTTATGCAATTAACACCGAAAATTGGGTTTTGTATAATATTTTTTAGATTTTCAAGAATGAAAAATGAGAGATTAGTAATGTAGTTTGATAATATTGCATGTTGATAAAGCAACAATATATTAAGATTTAGAGGTCGAAACCTCAATGAATGTGAATAGACAATGTGTGTATCTTCTGTAACTTTGTTTCTACTCAATCAAAGCTTAAACAAAACACCATGATTGCCATTTTCATCATTATTCTTATTTACTGTTTATAAACTTCATTTCTCAAATTTCGACTAAAGAAGTTCATCAAGTACCTCTTGATGAACCGCACATATTTAGCTTTGATGAAACAATCATTTGATTTTTTCCTACTGCATGTAGACCACTAATTAATTTAAACTTTCAGTAAATTGACCCTGGAATTTAGTCTTTAAAATTTTAAAGAAATTAAAAATGAGGAATCATTTTATCCCAAGTTTAGCTTTGTTGTTTGTATTCACAATCGTTGCATCTCATCATGAAAAAAGACGTACAATTTTCAAACGACAAAAATCTGGCTCATCGGACACGTCTGGATCTTCGAGTTCATCAGCTAGTTTTGAAGAGCAGTATATCCATCATTCTAGGTATCACGACCAGTGTGTAGATCACAACGACTGCAGTTCCAAATGGAGCCAGGTAATTTCAAAATCATCTATTTTTGAACACAATAAAGAAAACTTTTTTAACGTCGCATAAATATTTTTCGAATAGCGATATTGGGAGTCGAACCAATACTGTAAGCCCGGAGGGCCTCTTTTTATGTTCTTGGGCGGAGAAACTGACGTGTCGGGATTTGCGAACAGTGGGGCCTGGTTGCATTATGTTTGGAACCATAACGCATTCGTTATGACCAGAGAGCGGATATGTATTTATATATGCGTTTTCAGGGGTAACTCCTAGACATCTGAAACTTCGGATATACGCG
>JAAAYG020042779.1:0-12695 GCA_009936455.2 Tomocerus minor
TGTACTGTTTTACTTGTTTAGTATGAGTTTTGCTTTGCTTTGTATGTGCAGTTTGATTCTAGCGGAGCTAGGTCAGTTGTTGCTTCGTTGCTGGCTACATTGCGACCATATTATTCTAGTTAGTGAGATTGGTTGTAGAAACAAAAATCACTACGGCGGGGATTCATTAAATAGCTACTTATATCTGGAGTCTCAGCCTCAGCTTTAAAAAAGCACTGTAGCTTGTGTATCTTTACGCAGAGTGCTTTTTCCTTCCTCTTTGACTTTCTTTTGAAGTTACACCAGTGTGTGGTACTTTGTTGATAGACAGCAATTGTTTCATTTTACGTAACTCCGGAACTGACGTAACGTAAGTTTTCACTCAACTTTTTTACGGAAAATGATCTTACGTTATGTTTACTTGAACCAGTTAGTGATTCTCTTAGAGCCTCTAGAAACTTAAATAAAATTCAGATTTCTCAATATAACTTATGTCAGGTGAGCCGTCATGGAATTAACATAAACTGAAGTAGAGGTCCTACAAAAATCTGTTTGCATTTCGAAAATCTGTCCCATATCCATCGTAACTGCGTATTACTGAAGTCACTAAAGAATGAGCAATGGAAAGATAAGGCAATTACGGAGAACAATGGATTCCTCGACTTCGATAAGGTTAGAGAACGTGAAGCTTCGGGCAGCCGCCACCAATAGTTTCACTCGCCACAATATGCAATGCATAGGAATGGCTATTTCACCTGTGTGAAAATATTGGTGGCGGCTGCCCGAAGCTTCACGTTCTCTAACCTTATCGAAGTAGAGGAATCCATTGTATTCGGTAATTGCTTTATCTTTCCATTGCTCATTCTTTAGAGACTTCAGTAATACACGCGAGCCTAGGCCCTAACTACGAAACGTAACTTAGAGTTTTAGCATAGTCCCATATGCCAGGATTTGTCACGCAGAAGCAAAGTTTTTAGGTAAAGAGGGAGGAGTTTAACGTAAGACTGATGCTACATGAATTAAAAAGCTACGTTACGGGAAAACGCTAACTGACTAATAATGAAAGTATCTGGCAATACTACATGATATTTACTGAAGTATAGTATGGTTATACGTTGGCTTTAGCAGCCGTAGTGCACAATGCAATAGCGGAATATCGCTTCATTAATAAATAGGTAGAGATAGGTACAGCTTCAAGTATGTTATTATACTATTCGCTATTTCTTCATATATAGGTCATTTTTCCATATGGGATTCTTTAATTAATTCACTAGTAAATAACTGTCTACACTATATACATGCATCCATGGTATTTGGAAAAGGATCATCCCGTTGACATAGCCCATTATTTTGTATTACTTGCTGTAGTTTAATATGGAGTCATCTGGTGACTGCTCTTTATTCTCTCTCGTCCGTCCAGTAACGATGTACATGATAATTCCAATTCCAACCAGCTGTTGATGATGCTTTATTTATCCATTCCTCACCATGAAATTCCTAATATCAGAAAGCTCTTAATAGAAAGAACAAGGTACACCACTTAGCTGTGTTATGACTATACCTAATTACCCACGAAGTGTAGGAAGGTGGTAGGTGAGCCCTTGATGGCTATCTTAAATAAACTGTTACAAAATAGGCATAAAAAGTACTAGTACGGTAAAGGCATAAATTAGATATGGCAAGTATAGTGTAGCGTGATAGTGATAGTAGTGAAGTTGGGGTTGAGTGTGTAGGTGAAACTTCACATTTGTGTGACTGAAACTTCACGTTGGTGTACAGTGCCCGGGAGGACGGACGGACAGACAGACTTAGTGTTTGTGCTTAATGTAACGTATGGCGTTTTCGACCCCAGCAATATATTCGGCACATCAGACAGACACAGTCACAATATTTGATAGTAACAATCGTTACTATGAATAACAATTAAATAACATGAATGTTTTATTTCGTGTTGTGTGAGCAGCGGCGAATTTGCAACATGTAACGGTATGTGCTGTATCGAGTTGAAGAAAAAAATCCATAAATCTATAAATCATAAGGTTTATTAAGCATAGATAATATTATAAGCTACATATTTAATTATATATATAATTTATGAAGCAATTCCGCTACACTGTACAAAAGAGTCTGTAAATCTCTATTAAGAAATGCAAGGAGCATAAACAGGAGTATGCATGGTCGTTATTTTCTAAAGTTTTCCTATGGAATGCATCGGGATCCTGGGTATAAAATCATTACCTACCAATAATTCGATATAAAGTTCTTATCATCTCTTGCCATTAAAACTGAAAGTTGATACGCTGGCTCCAAAAGTTTCCCCGTTGGCTAGGAAACTGCGAATCGATCCCTGAGATTGCACAGTACTTTTACATGGAAACAATTACTGGATTTTATGCATCAAGTTTAATCTTGTTACTCTGCATCAATCAGAGCAGGAAAACATGTAGAAAAACTTTTCCAGGAATGGGACGCAGAAGCGAAACAAATTATTTAAATTAAAAAAGGTGAGAGAAATGAGATAGAAAATAATTTCTTCGAGGTTTCCCTACAGTATCTTTGACAAACAAACATTAATAGATTGTTGTAATAATTCCTCTGTCGACGAAGCATGAAATTACAGTCAGAGGGGATAACAATCGGAATTTTATATGTACTTTATTATTACACATATAACTGATCATCCTAGTTATTTTAATGCATTAGCTATCCAGACTTATCGATTAAAACGTAAATGCATATTAGTGTTCCAGAGTGCAACAATATCTTAATCTTTGCAAATTAATTACGCCGTATGTGAATTACGACTTGTAGATAAATAAGGGAAACGATGTTGCTTCCTAATCTTCTGTCTTCCGTACGATAAGTGACAATTATCCGAAAAGGCAACTTTCCAAAAATACTTAACTATCAACTCTCCGTTCTCTTAATAATTTAAATATTTATTTTCCAAGGTTTACTCTGGTTAACGTTCACCACAAAGCACAAAGTGCGCCTTTCCGATTCCGTGCGTGCTAACATTAATGCTTATCGGTAACAACAAATCATGGAGATTTCCTCGGTTTGTTAGAGCTATTCCAGCCAGGGAAAGTGTTGAAATTTTTCCAGTGAATTAAACATGCATAATATACATTATCTGAATGCTCCTGCATACAGCAGTTTGGACATAAAATCAGACACTTACTGCTAGTCAAAAGAAGCTCAGCTGAAGAGGAAAGCCAAGATAATCCCATCTTTATGTAAATGGCTCAGCTTAGATAAACAATATGAAGGATACTCTGATGGCTTTGTAGATATATTATCATTGTAGAGCACTGATTCAGAGAATTTGTTGGTACCTAGCTACCTAATTTAGAGTCCGGGTTACATTTCTACTGAAGCCACATGCATTTAATTCGCTTCGTTGAGGATTGCATAACTCACAACATGCTGAGGTAAGAAACCCTACAAAATTCATCTGCGGATTTATCTGTTATATATTTTAATTTCCTATGCGTTAAATGATGTGGAAATATGAATGAAGCATTCCTAGAATTCTACCTAGCAATCCCACATATGAAAATTTGTTTCATTCATGGAATTAGTGACGGGATATTTTGTATATATGGCAGAATTAAAATGATCTACAGACAATAGAAATTAAGGGAATTAACCGAATAAACGTACATAAATGGAAAATTGTAAGCTCGGTATAGTTATGGAAAATTATGAAGAATGAAAGCATATAAGTAGCTCAACAATATAAAATAGACAATAGCCTAAACAAAATCAAAACTGCAGCTGATGCAACACTTTAAGAAAATATGCAAAAAGCACGAGTGCCAGTTGAAAAATATGGATGATCCCAGGATGAGTCAGGGTTCGTTGAACACTTCTAAATTTGCAGCACACGTTGATTCCTTTCACGATAAGAACGGTCTGCTTTTTAACTTAAGTTTACCACAGATGTTTATCTAAACGACTATCTATAAAACTGATGGTCCCTACTGGATTTTTACATGCTGGCATTGACATTACTACGCGTGCATGTAATGTTACTTTGTTACTGCCAATATCCCAATCCCCTCTGAGTTATAATAATATACAACATGATTTATGATTCTTACTCGTTACGTTTGCAAATGCCAGAAGTACTTATATACAAATGCCACAGATACAATATCTAATGTGCAGGCTAATTACATTCTAAGCAAACAGCGGTATTAATAATATAACGTATTTACTTAACCAAGAATGAATATCTTTCTTCTCTTTTCGCCATTTTTACACTTGAATAAACTAGCGAAAAGGAGTTTTGCAAGAAATTTTCAATTTTGCGCTCAAAGAAAATAATCTTGGAATAGCAGTAATAATTTTTGCTTCTCAGTTTTTTAAACTTAGGAAAAACTATTTAATATGCCGTTTACAGTTTCCATATTTATTATAGAAGCTTGTTAGCTGGCTGGCATAGTATTTCTAATATGCATAAGAAAGAACAGTATGCGCTGCTTGGATCATTATTACAGCAACCAAAAGAATATGTTAAAATGAGGAAGAAAAATATTTGGATATCTGCTACACAAGATATGGTTAAACAAAAGATATATTGTCATTAGACAATCCTTTATCTTTACTCTGTGAGTTTCGTTGAGTGTGATGATTCAATCGCCACATACTGAATTTAGTTAGCTGTATGAAGAAGCTATTTATAATTTCATTCCCTTTTAGATGAGAGTGCTGTTTGTAATTCTTTGTCAACTGGAATTAGCTACTATGAATTGCATTTGGTACTTAATAGTATTAGCTTAGCATGTAGGTGCGTAGGATAACTAGGAGGGAGAATGAAGGAAAGCAGAAGCTAGTAATGGGAAAGATTGTAGGCAGGAGAAGGTGTATATTTGGAACTAATAGGCTAGGAGCTACAATAGCTTAGGAAGCACTTCCTCTGATATTAAAATGCCACATATGAATATTATGATCTTCATTTTAGCTGGAGTTGTGGAGAGTAGTAGAGAGGAGCGTATGGCTCTGATGCTCCTACCCTGGCGATTGCCAACTGAATGCGTCGCACACGTTCACATGTTCGCCTTACTGCATCTGATTACTATAGGACACGATACACGATCCTGGCTTTTTCAGAGATCAACTTATGCAAATGAACCTGACTAATATTCCGAAATAAAATTCACAATCACGTTCATTTTCAATGTCTCGTATCTTGCGACAACAATTTTACTTTTAATGCAAAGAACCTCATCCTAATAGTCGACTCTCTGGCTCCTCTCTCTCTCTCTCTCTGCCTAATACATCTGTACAACCTGTCAGTGAAATCCACTCACTTGTGGTGTGTGCTTTACATTAGTGATTACTTAACTTGGGTTGAGTATGGTACGACAGTTTTACTTTGTCGTAAATTGTAGGGAATGGCAAAGTACTAGAAGGGAATTCAAGTGCCTCAAGCCATTAGCGCTAGAACCCGCAATTACTACGTGATACTCCGTTGAGTTGTTGTGTAGCATATAAGCAAACGTGAGTGGTGTGCGGATTACCAGGCCGTCGATTGTTTATTACTATAGATACGTTTATTATATCTAACTTGTATGCAAGGCTATACCTAGGCCCACATTCAAATTGGCAGATTCTTCAACTCGAATCACCGTGAAAGTTCAGAACAGTCCTACATAAAATATGCATGACACTTTTCCCTAATATTATGCAAATGGCCTAAAGCTACGGCTTATGTTCACATTACATTTACAGTAGGTATATATTAATAGGAAGTTAGCGCAAAGTATGTAAAACACAAAAACATAACGTAGAACGAAAATGACTTATAATTTAGATTTTACGTCGTCAGTTCCCACTACGCCAACTTTGGAATATGCGTTTAGGCTATGATTTTTTATGTACACACATAAAAGTCCGTTGCCCCATGCGACGTGCTCCATATTAAATTAGGTTGTTCAGTTGTGCTGTTCAGCGCGCTAACTGTCGTACATATAACCCACAAATGCGTTAAACTGTCGAGTTTTTTTGTGCCATTTTTTGCGAAAAATCTGCGCTATCACCCTAATATTATTTATTCAGTATTATTCGGCTGTTGCCACTTGTCAGTAGTACATTAAAATAAATTCTCGTATTTAGCACCAGTATGTTTTAGCTCCATTTTTATATGCATAAATTTCATTCAATTGTCCTTCTGTGGATTATAAGGCTTTAGCAGTTGTTCAGGTTGTACAGGTCACATGAGATCTAAATGGACTAATGAGAGCCACTACAACTTTTCTTCGAAAAGGTGTCAAGTGCAGTGATTAGTTCATTTAGATCATGTGAAACTTGACAACCTGGACAACTGCTAGGGACTTGTAATCCACAAAAGGACAATTATCCAGTGTTTAAAAATCTAAGGGGAAACTTTAAACTTAAATATTTACTTCGACTTTTTCAATACGGTTTCTATATTCATGTAAATATTGATTGCATTGTGCTTTAACAAACTGAGAAATTTGAGTGACGATAGTCATGGCCGTCTATACGTGCTACTCTTACAAATAATCCGTCTTTTCAATATACAAACTTTGGGGAAGAAGGGATGAAAATTGATTTGGTAGCGTAGGAGAACAAACCTAAATAAGTTGGGCAAACGATGGCATTCGCACTTTTTCAGTTAGTTAAGATTCCTATGCTGAATGCTATATACTTTGACAGAAGAATGCTGTAAATTGTATTGCTTGACGCATTTTCTTAAAAGTATAATTTAAAAGTCTAAACAACAAACCTCTTCATTATTTATTGTTTGTTTGTGATTATGATCGCGTTGTATCAAAGAACATCAATTTATTCCAGTTCAAAGAAACAAATAAAATTTTTGCTAAAATGATTTCTTGTTTTTGCAGGTTAAAAATAAGGAGGGAGAAGAGAGAAATATAATATCCAAACCACCGGGAAACGCTATAAACTGGAACAGGAAAGACAACCGGACGAGGAAAATAAATACAAGCCCAACCGAGATAATAATATAATGTCACAGTAAATATCGGGTATCGGGCCAGGGACTCAGATTCACCAGACCGTTAACTCTAGTGACTTTGCTCTTTCATCTCCACTTCACCTTATATCATTCTCTTGTGTCTTGTAACTACGACCTACATTTGTTCACACGCTCCATCATTCTACATCCGAAAGAATATTTTTTCCATTGTATCCGATTGCTGACATCTCTACAATAATCACTCAAAGGACAACAAAATTGTCAAGTTTTTTGCAGCATTCTGGATAGTTAGTGAAAAGTGAAAAACATCCATTCAACACTATCTGAACTCATCTGTCTGCGTGGAAAAAATAAAGATAGAATATAACCATTATACTATCTCTCCGATTGTCTGTCTACATAGACAAAAAAGAAAACAGGACTCAAAACTTTTTTCCCTAACAAACATTCATTAACTTACCTTGTGTATCTGCGTCACTAGAAACACGAAAGAAACTGTAGCATACAACATACAATAGGTATTCTACATTAATGATCTCAGTTGTTACACTTTTATTATTGAAGAGGATTTAAATTACTTTACTTCAACTGTTGGGACATTATGCCGACAATTATCAAAACTGTACAGCATGGAAATGTTGATACAGAAAAAAAATAAAATCAGATTAGACAAATGAAGCAGAGTTTTCAATAAAGAATAAAAACAAATTTCGAATACAAAGTTTTGAAATAGTTCAGTAAATAATAATAATTCTTCTGACCTGACTTATCTGATGCAAAATATGATTGCTAAATTTTAGTAACAGTTCAATTTTATGTTTTCTGTATGACTACTGTTGTTATGAACAAAGACATCATGCGACAATTATGCAACGTGTATCGTTTGTCCCCCCCTCGTTCGTGACCATTGCTAATTGAGATGAAGATCAAATCTGTCTTGTAAAACTTTCTACCTTATTTAGTTCTAACAAGACTTGTGCATTCGTTACTTCAACAAAAACTATTTCATTGTAATAAATGTGCATTACATTCTTTGCTGCAACCTGTAATTACAACGTCCTTTCTTCTCAGTGTGAGCATGGAAATAAAAGTGAGAAAACATGTTTGCTGAAAAAACTGTAGTGATTAGGAGGAGAAGAGATGATAAAAGTTGGTTCACTTTCATGCTTTAAGAGAACTTTGTTCCTTGTACAAGTGTGCAGTTAAAGATACTTATAACGTACGATTAGTCACATTGTACTATTAACACTACCGGATTGGATTGAGGACAATGAGGACATACTTTCACTCTTAAAATCTAAGATTATAAAGAGTGAGGATTTTTTGGTATTTGTTGCCACAGAAGTAATACCTCCAATATTCTTATCAACCAATTGTTGCCCGTACTTAACAGAAATACAAACATTCTCTGGCGAGTATACTCTTTTCTCTCTTTCGCCCCAAAATTTGTGAATTTGTTCTGTATACTTAAGCGTTTTATTATTCAGACTGAAAAGTAACGTACGTCATTATAGCACATGAAAAAGGAGAAAGTCAAGAAGATTAAGTGGCTGTCCTGCTTTTAATTGACGAACTCTAATTATTCCGCTACTGAAAGCAAAGTGCAAAAAGTATTCGTAATTTCTACCATGTATGAATGAATGAATATTGTTTCTGGCTATTCCACGTTCTGCGGTTAGGTACCAAACTAATTTTGCTAAGTTCCCGTTACAGTTTAGTACAGAATAAAAGGACTTGCTGACAGAAATGGTGAAAGCCTATGGCCAAATAATGCTGCACAAACTGCGAAGAAATCTATGTTAGTAAAATAACTTGCTAATATAATCTCGACTTCTACAGCAAAAAGAATAAAGAAGTAAGGTTGAAACTTTTTACTCTTTTATTTCATATTCCAAATTATTTGGACAAGTTTCTTTTGCCAGCCATCTCCTAACCACAGCTTCATAATTTAAATCCCACACTGTACCTCAAACCTTTATACTCACTACTGACTTTTGTTCAAAGCGTACCTAAAGACTGTTAAAGCGACTGACAGTGACTTTTAAGAAACTGCTGCTGCATTTTTAATTACGTACGGGTGTGAGACTAAGAAACTTTCAAGAAAATAATAAAATAAATGGATGCATTTATTTCACTTTTGCATTTCCTTAACATTTCCCGATGAACTTTTGGATCTAGATAGACCTGAAAACGCCTTGAACTACCATTTACTTTTAGATAAACCAGACTTTTAACCGCTCCTTCTAAAATTGTTCTATTTCTCGTGGAAATCTGCATGAAAACAAAGTAAAGTGTTCTCTTGCCGCAAGTGTCAATCAAGTGAGAGCCTCCTCTTAGCATCAAAACAGCAAAACAAAGAACTGCAACTCATTACAACGCAAAACTATGAGCACAGTAATAGGAAACAGCGAAGAGAATTTATTGATAATGGATCATTATACGACCGAGAGTTACTTGGAAGACAACTTCAACCTTTCTTTCGCAAACAACAGCAGAAATGGAACAGGAATATCAGGATCCGACTCAGCAGAGGGTATCTCTTGGGGAAGAATCGCTTTGGTTTCTCTCTTCTGTTCCGTTATTGCAGGAACTGTGGTAAGATCCTTTCTTTTCAGCTTTATCTTGAGTGGGAGTGTTGCAGTAAGTAAAATAAGTCTAGTGCCTAAGTAAAGTAAGTATTAGTGCAGGTAGCAAGATTGCCAGACGCGCATAACAAAATATTTATAATTAGCTGCGCTATAACTTTTAACTTTTGTTGAATTAGGAAAGTATGCTGCCCAATTATATTCCTAAATCCATTTTTGAAAAAATTAAGCTTGAAAGAGTTTCCAACAGTTTCTTTCTGTAAGGGGCACCAGTACAGAAACATGGTAGCTTAGGGTTCCATCAATAGTACTCGTAACTTATTGCCTCGCGGTCATCTAGACTTGAAATCTCAAATTTGAAGTTGACATGATTTAATTCAATATGTTTGCACTTGTTCATTTTCATTAATCTATTTAATCGATTTTAGATTAAAATAAAAGTTGAGATTTCAAAATTTGGAAATCGATATGGCTTGTGACAATTTGGTATTTCAATTTGTGTATTTACCTGTAACATAGTCAATGAGAATAACAATGTGCTTGTTGAAGTAAGACCGAAAGATTATGAATATCTTGTAGGAACAACAAATTACATATTACAAAGTTTCAAATTTCCATGGCTTCAATTAATTTGGAGAATTGGGTGAACTGATCAAAATCGAAGAAATCCGTTAGTTTTTGGCTGCAGAAAGCTGCATTTTTGGGGTGTGATGAATTAATGCAAAACCCGGTGAATACTAAGCTACTTACAGGGTTTTGGGGGAAAGGGAACGGGCAAATAACTCGATTATAAAACTTTTGGCTAACCATTATATTTATGCCAATGTGAGACACGTAGAGTTCCTTCTCTCATTATTATCGATTTACCATTTGTTCAGATGTTGTTTAATTGATAAGTGCATTGGTATTCGCTCCAAATGCAGTCGCAAAGTTGTACTTACTCTACAGAGTAGAAGTACAACTAATTCTCAGTCGGAAATTCACAACTATTCTGACTATCTGCATTAATTGCATGTATTACACAGGGGATGGTAACGTAGCGTAAATTTTTTTGCTACAACGGTAATAAAATGGCAAAAGCGAAATATCTATGAGTATGCACGCATATAGAATACTCCACCATTTTGGGAAAATAAGTTAAAAGAGAGAAAGAGAAAGAACCCCGTGGTTCTGAAAAACATAAAAAGAACAAAACGATATGAGTGTTGTAATTATATCACTACAACCCAACTATATTTCCTAACATTCAGGGGGCATTTTTAAATGGCTGTCACTTTTCCCAAGCTGTTACCAGAATTATTTATATAGTTTTATATCACAGTTATTGGCTTTTGGTGTCCCCACTACATGTTAACGAGTCGAGTCTCTTCTAATCTAAAATGTGGCGAAACATTTATTATAGCTTTTGCAAAACTACCTGTCCATTGTTGCTGGTCTCAGTCAACTTGCAGTTCCTTTTATTTTATCTGTAGCGTGGACATTATAGATCAGTTTATCAAAACTGTATGTTAAATGTAATAGGGATTGAGGTAGTAATGGGTTATCATCATGAACATTTATTTGTGTATGCAAACTATATGTTGACTTTTGTGTGTATGTTAAAATATGAAATTTCATTTTGTAGGCAGGAAATGCATTGGTCATTGCAGCAGTTGTTACCACTCGGCGCCTCCGTACGGTCACTAACTGTTTTGTTATGTCTTTGGCGGTGGCAGACTGGCTTGTAGGCATGTTTGTCATGCCTCCGAAAGTTGCCCTATTCCTTGTCGGTAAGTTCACTTCTCCTTTTTAAGCAATTAGTAGTCTAAACACGCACATGACATATATACTACCTTCCCACCGACCATCGGAACTCGAAATGAACAATTTTGCATAGACTACGTACTCACCAGTTCACCACGACTGAGCATTAAGGGTACCTACCTATTTAGTTCTATGAAGTGGAGTTCGTCGGATAGACAGACACAGAAAGCGTCCACTGCACTGAGGAGCCAAATGATGATACTGTGAACCTTGAGAATAATAAATAGCATTTAGGAAACGGATTCGTAACTCCTAGCACTGCTCGTTGTTTGCATGCCCAATGTACCATATTTTTACATACAAAACCTCTGGCATCTTTCCTCATTCATCGCTATGATTTTTCTCCCTGTCCATGGAGAATTCCTTTAAATTAAATTTCGACCCCCAAGGATGATAATTTTTATTTTAAACAGTTACTACGAACTAGATTTTTCTTAGATATACACATTCTGTGCAGGCACATGGAATACCAAAATTTTAAGAACTATAAATAATTTGCTCACATGAAATAATAGCGACAAAAATAACAAAGCTATTGGCTGAATTGTCGAATAACATCAAATGAGATGTAGAAAAACTGGAGAATATAGACAACTGTAACCTTTTAATAAAGTAAATTTGCTGTATAGTCACTTAATTTAGCTCATCAGCCGACGAATCGATTGAATCAGTACAACTGAGTCACAGCTTTCCAGCTTATGACTTGGGCGACTTCTGTTTCAGATTAAGGAAAGATGAATTTGTATCCAGTTTTAATAGGTTTATGGTTCCCTTGATTTTCAAAGTTTCCCAACCAGAGGCTAAAGCCAAGCTCCTAATGGATCTTTCTAGAAGAAATCAGAAGAATGTTGCCAAATTGTGCGACATTCTTCAGAATGTAGTCATTACAGTCCAGAAGAATGTCGCACAATTTGGCAACATTCTTCTGATTCCTTCTAGAAAGATCCATGAGAAATACGCTAAAAAGTGTGGATGGGGAGCTTGGTTTATGCCTCTGTTCCCAACCCGTCTTTCCAAGTAGGTCTTTACTTTCATCCCAGCAGAGTGATCCATGTTTACTTTTCATTAGGCACTTTAGGAATGAGGCAGCTTTTTACAGCTTTTATGAAAATCAATCCACCTCTCTCATGGATGACATCCCAGTACTTTACACTGAGTCGAAATGTCACCCAGCTAGCAAACCCATAAAAATTCCTAGCGAAATATTCGATGCAATTTATATTTCAAAATAGGTCCAAACAAAACAATATCGAAGGCCGATACGACTTTATGTAGTCTTGCGAGTCAGAGGGTGAAGCCGAGGCGGCGCGCCGGCGCCGCCGCCGAAAAAAGTGAAAAATCGTCAGCCGCCGCCGCCGCCC
>JAAAYG020042790.1:0-12695 GCA_009936455.2 Tomocerus minor
AGCCAAATAAAATGATTTGAGTTTGAAACTCATTTCGTTTCTCTCTCATTTCTTTTCGTCTCAATTCCCGAAATGCCAATTACACACTTACAATTAACACGTGTAGCTAACTATTGTTATTTTATAAATTACATTAGGATTTCCAAAAAATCCTTTCGTCAATCGACAACAAAATCAATTTCTGTATTTTAAATAAAATATTTGTTTTTAAACTGTCATACATTATCTCATTCTTTTTCAAAACGCTAAATTTTGAAATATTTAGGACACGCTTTCTTAAATTTTATTTAATGCACTAAATGTGGGCTCGTATGTACTGGAGTTCGGGAAGGCTAAAATTCCTCAATTTTCGGTTAAATTCCCCACCCTCCAGAACATTCATCAGAAATTCGTTCATTTTAGGTTAAGTTAGCGTATGGGGAGGGTGAGGAATTTTAGTCTGGCCGTATTTGAGTTATGACATTTTTAACCAATGACAAATGGAAAAATATTTAAGAATTTAAATTACTGAGGAATTTAAATAGTTTAAATGAATTTAAATTATGCTTAAATTTTGTTAATTTCGCCTTAAGAAACATTGCTTTTCCTGAATAGAGTCTTGAGTTATTAAAGTGAACAATAAGGAACTTTAATATGCAATTCCGGTTTGTACTGGTTCAACACCAGTTGTATCTTGCATCGTAACGGGTATCAACGAGACGCCTAATATCGTATGCAATGGTTAAATTAAAAAAAAAGCCGCTACGGGCAATACATGTTTCTGTAAAGACGTAAATCTTTAATGTTTTTGTAAAATGGCAAAAAACGTTCTGTCATTCCGGAAAAAAATCATAGCAGTTTACGAAGGAGATTAGTCATGATGATGTCAAATTTCGCTCACGATTCCTACGTCATGGACCATGTACCTGAAAGAGTCATTAAATTGCCTGCTACTCCTTATTCTAACTTTTTCTCATTTGCTCTAACCATCCTAAGTAAATAATGCTGAGTGTGTAATTGAAGAATTTTGAGCTCGCTTTGCATCCAAACGGCTGACCCCTGACAAAAGGAAAAGTTTTAAAGTAAGTCAATTTTCATACCTCAAACGTCGATATGAAGGGAAATCAATTCATGGAAATTATTCGGTTGTCTGGACTGAATTGAGATTTGACGAGGAGAGAAATCTTGGATTACTTACACACTCTTCAATAATTAATTCTTAGTACGGAGAAAATGCTAAGTTAATGAGTCGGCGACTGTGAAATGCACAAATGTGAAAGACGTAAGATAATTTGATTGATTATGAAGATGTTTAGCACGTACATCATAACACTCAGTGCATGACATGGACATCTGAGAAATGATAACCTGAAGCTACACAGAACGAAGGGCAAAGAAGAGGAGGGACATTGCAGCTGGGAATACACGAACAATTTCTTGTTAGCCCATCGACGCGAATTGCTACGATTTGCATATGCAGCAAAAAGTAACGAAGCAACTGAACTCGGGAATTGCCATGCCACGACGTCATTTTATCCACTAAGCAATAAATACGCTCTACATAAACATAAACCAGTTTTACAAGTGCAATAATATTATTGCATCTTCTCAGTTTGCGTACAAGGACACTTCCTCACTGCCTAATGAATCCACTAATATAAATATCTTCCTCCAACTTGGCATACACTCACAGTTTCCGCACACCTTCAACCATAGACAACAATTCAGATTGCTATTCAGTTTGGAAATTGTAGAATTCGATTTTAGAATTTGAAGGATAGTTTTAAGTTTAATTAAAATATTATTAAAATAATTCAGCCAACACAAAATTCACTCTTCCCGAGTAAATTTCAACAATGAAATTGTCAATCGTCTTCATTTATGTCATCGCTGCTGCCGTCACGCAGATAAATGCGAGTCCCATCCCTAAAGAGTTTCAAAATATCAATATTGAGGATTACCTTAAGGTCAGTACTTTGTAGGTTATTTATTTAATACATTTAAATTACACAAAAGCTTACATTTTTTACAATTACTTTGTTGATATTTAATTTAATATTTATTTATATATTATCCAGTCAGGTAATTTCCTCCATGGGTAAATACATTCCCTCATGGATTTGTTAACATTCATAATTTTGAATTTAATATTAGTATAATTTTCAAATACACACTAAACATTCAGTCAAGATAATATATAATGATTATATTTATAGCATTAATACTTCATAACTATAAATGTTTATTTTTTACAGAATGATCGTGCAGTTGCTTTCCAACTAAAATGCATCGTTTATGACGGTAAGTTGTTTTCAATGTTTAAGATTAAAATTATTTATGCAGGCATGAGCATGGTCTTGACAATCAACACTAGAAAATATGACGCATTATAATTATATCCCTTTAAATATAAACAATTCCATTACTCACGAAAAACTATGTTAAAAATTATAAATGTTAATGTTTATTTGGAGTAGGGCCTTGTGACCGCATTGGAAAGTACTTGAAGATCTCAATTCCGGAGATGTTGAGTAATCAATGCAGAGATTGTGAGGATGACCAAAGGAAAATAGTTGGCCGCATGGTTGGTAAGTAGTCCATCAGTTTATACACCTGATTTTGATTTAGGGATACAGCAATAGCCATGCTCAATTAATTAACAATGAATGTGTATTTATTTTCAATAGGACACATCCAAGAGAAGTTTCCCAAAGAATGGGAAGATGCCGTCAAAAAATATCAGGTGAGAGAATTATGCACTCTTTTCTTTACTTCAACTTTTAATTAACATAGTAGACCATTGAGCAATCGACAAATTATTTTGATGTCTTAAATGTCGTCATTAAATAAAATTATGAGTGAATATAATCATGGAAGTATCCAGAGCACTCTTGGGGCTTAACCATATATCCCCCTACACCCGGAAATAAAGAAAAATTTAGGAATAAATTATTTTTCTCATTCTTAGTTGTTAATAGCAATAGAATGGCAATTAATGCAACGTTTGTGTTTTTTTAATTATAGAAAGGTGGAATAGGAGCAGAAGAGGCGGAGAGACTGCAGGCTCTCACGGGTGTCAAGGTCGACCCAAAATTGGTTAAATCTCGTTGAAGATGCGACCAAACTTGGACAACTTGTCTGAAAACTATGAAAAGACTCTTAAAAGTATTATGAATGAATATTAATACCAAAAAGCTGTTTCCTCTTATGTCTGATGTGCCAGAAAAAGTTTTAGCCAGCAGAAATTTTGTGCATAAAAAAGGAGAAGATCAAAATGTCCCCTTTTGTTGCTATTTGTATGCACATGGATTGGAGAACTATAATACATCACCTTGTTTGGATATTTTCACTTGAATAAATAAGTCTGATTTTTCTTTCCAATGAACAACTGAGTTATAAATGAATGTTTATGACATTTAATTTTATTATTGTCGTAATGAGTACGAAGCTGTACATGCAAGTACCTCACTATGATATATAGAAGTAACGGGAATTCTCATGTGATTTTCATTGAAACTGTTTCATTTAGCTTATTATTACAATTCATCAATAGCTACATCTTATTGCTGCAGTTTGAATTTTTTCATGCATTTATTGTGCTCCTCTGTTAATAAAAACATAATTGCATTTCTTATTTTTTCATTGCAGTTTTGAATATCCAAAACGATAACCTTTAATTGGGTAATTTATAAAGTTTTAAAAACTTTGAGCTACCTATTGAAAAAGGTTGACTACAATTCAAATATGCAGCATGTAAATTTATATTGGCCTGCTCTTCAAAAAAAACAAGAAATCAGGAGCTACAAGGTTAGGCTAGGTTAGGTTAGGTTAGGTTGGAATGCTTTTAAAAGTTTTCGATTCTGAATTTTCTTTTGATATCATAGAGCAGTTGATTTGATGGTTGGGTAATCAACTCATTCTCGCGTCAACGTCTATTATACTATACATGAAGCTGCACAATAAAAATGTTAATGACTCCGGAAGCAGCGCTGAATTGAATATTTTAAACTTCTGAATAAGTAGATAGATAAACAGACCTACGCCGTCTATTAGTCACACACAACTTGTGCTTAGCAAGTATGGCGAAGTAGATTCGTTTTGTAATTACAAAGTAAATAAGTCACAGTCATAAGAGCGCAGGATGTTGTTGTGGCTAGTTTTGCTCTTCAAACTTCCATCTCTGGTTCGTCCCTCTTTTGATACGCATCATTACGGGGTTATCAATTCAGAGAGCGCTCGCCATCCTTCGAAGAGAGAGGTCGTGGATGCCGTAACTGGAGCGATTGAAAGAGAAACGCGCTCTCTGCCATTGAGCTACTTCAATGGAGATCAAGTTCTGGTCCAGAATGGAGAGAGTGAGAGTTCTACATCTTACGTCACTTTGGAATCCCCCTCCGTGGTGTACACGCGCAAAGCCAACGACAGGAACAAAGATGTAGTCGTATTAACATCCGACGAGGACAATCTAGAAATTCTACCTGGAAAGGAAAAACACAAATACGTCGTCCTCAAGAAAAAACAAGACGAAACGATAGGAAACTACTACGTTACATTTGTCTATTTAAGGTAACACTCTCTCCATCTTTTGATTTTTACCAATAAGAAACATGCAGTAGCTGTCCTTAACAGAAATGAATCATTGCTGTTGAACTATTTATTACTACACCTTCAATTAATAAATTGTTTGAAAATAAGAATTATTCCATAAATTTATAATTCCATCAAAACATCGCATACAATTAAAAAAGAGATATCATGATAAAATAATCAAAGCTCTTTAAGTCAAATAGCGTTGCCAATAAATATTTAAAATATTTAACATGCTACAGAGCTGCAAATATTTAGGTCATTTCCACTTTGTAAAATTTAATTTAAGTTCAGTCCATTTCTGTTATCTGATGGGGCCGAAAATGGAAGGTTAGCGAATTAATTGGTAATGCTTAATTTAGGAATACGTCAGCTAGTGACAAGAACGGGGTGGACATCGAGGGACGTCATTACGTCATGGAATGGGACACGTGGGTAGATTGGCGCTCCTCACCGACAATAACGTGGACAAAGTGTGGCTCGTCCATTTTTGTGCCGTGTGGTTTCAACGAAAGCACGTCAGACAGCAGCTACAAGAAAATTCCCGCCGCTAGACCATACCAGGCATTGGCTAAAGAGCCCGCCAAAGATAAGACGGGGGCCATGGAGTTCCTGGACAGTCAGCTGCAGCTGCACGACCTCTTCGCGGATTTGGAGTTCAATTCTGTGGTAAACCTTCGAGGTGGGCGTGGTGGGCTGCTGGGCGGATTGCTGGGAGGAGTGGGACAGGGGGTGGGAGGTGCCTTGAATAAAACGGGAAGTGCCATTGGCTCTTTGTTGTATGGAGGCGGGTCTGGCCAATTTCGAAAAACCACGGCGGCCCCACAGGTCCAACTCATCATGGGTAAATTCTTTCCCGACTTCGGCTCCCTGTCTTTTGACGTCGTGATGTACTTCGGAGTGAACTACCAAGTCATTCTTCGCCCGCTAATTGACAACTCGTTGACGATCAGTGTGTCGGGCACCTTTCGACCCGACAGAGTCCCCAACTCACGCGGGGGCACTGTCATGATCCATGGAATGATAATGCCCCAACAAGATGGCTCTGAAGGCGTCCTGGAAGTAGACAATGAAGGCTCCCCCGCTACAATGATACCAGACAACAAATCTTTTGGCAATATCGTCGGATTCTATATCAAAGGAAAACAAGGACGCCCACCTACATTCATCGTAAGTTATGATCTTGTCCAAAACGAACCACTCCTTTGGCAGATGCCATCCGCATCCGTGGGAAATTTAAAATGAGCAAAAAAGGAAGCTATCAGTATGTGGGTCCAGTGGGGGCACAACACAAAATACATGTTTTCGGGAAACGGAAATATTGGTTAGCAACATGGCCATCCATTTCCAAAAATTCAAATGTCCATATTTGAATTGGAAATTAAAAATTCTAAATTAATTTAAACAAAACTACATTTTTATTTCAAGTATTACGCATCTTCATTAAATTTGGCAAATGATAAAACGGTTACCTAATTAACAATTAATAAACGATCAACACTTTTCAATTTGGTATTACCAAACTTCTTAAAGTGTGCAAGTGCTAAAATGGGATAAAAATAAGTATAACTATCAGCAAAAAATCTTAATTACACAAAACGAGTTTTCCATTATGTTTGAAACTTTATATCAAACATTTCTCCCGCTTATATGTCGTTGGATTAAAAATATTCAATGACTTAAATTGATTTTGTGGCGGCATAGTTGTATATTATGCTTAATTTATATAAAAGTGTAGCAACTGTGGCTTTATTTTCTCACAATGTTTGTTTGGTACATTTAGCCAGAAGACGACAACGACTATGGAAATAACGCGGCTGTGACTGGGACGATCGTGTCGAATAAAGAGGGCGAAACGCTGTCGGTAAAAGGGACGGTCATAAAAGGTTCTTCGGGCGCGACATCCAAATTCGCAGATGAGAAGCTGAGTACCTTTGCAATGTTCACAGCCGACTCCGGCGCTAAATTCCAAGGTTACATTTGGCTAAGTGACCCCAAAAAGCCCAGCAAGTTCGTCCCCTTGGAACAAAACCAGAAACTACCCGCCACACCGCAGAAAGGATTTTTCACTATGGGAAACCAAAAATTGATATACGGAGTTTTAGACATTGCGAATGGGATTTTCACCCCCGATGCGCCTACCTCCCCAACAACAACGCAGAAACCCGTCACTCAAGTCCCGCTGCCTGTGCCCACTGCAGCTCCGAAAAGAGAAATGACCGGAACGTTCTTTCCCGACAGCAATTTTCGGCTTCCCGCCTTCGGCGCCCTTGTCTACTTTGTGGCCGACTCTAAAGTGAGGATAAAGGCGTTGGTCGACAAATATTTTACTGTGCCCATCACCGGCACCTTCCGACCTGACAAACAATTCGGGAAACCAATGATCCACGGATATGTAGTGCCTGGAGAAAAGGGAGCGGAGTGCACGATGGAGCTGGATGCGGACGGAAGTGACGCCACCTTCTTCCCAGGAAAATCATCTAACCAAATTGTGGGGTTTTATATCAAAGGAAAAGAAGGGCGACCCGCTTCATTTATCGTGAGTTTCTTTAAATATGTATGATAGTCATTAGATAAAAACTGTTAAGGAAATTAAGGTCTTCATTTCTTAGGACAATACGAAAAATTAAAAAAATTTCAGTATGGGGACTGGGTGAAGGATTGATGCACTGTGGTTAACAAACGTTGATCTTTGCACATTTTTTTGTGGTAGACACTTACTCATAATTTAAAAGATTTTGTCTTCGGCGGTAATATTCCATGTAATTTTTAATCTTTAACTTTTTAATAGCCTGTATTGTTGTTTTATGTATTCTGTATCTTCCAATTTCGAATAGCAAATATCAAAGAATGAGATTTGAACTTTCTTAGGAGAGAAATTTTTTCACTTTTATGGAAATGAGCGACTCTGTCTGTCTGTTCTGTGTGTGTCCTCATCTTCGTTCGTCTTTCACGACACGCATATTACAGAGAAAAACTAAAAGCTTCACAAGTTCCCTCTTCGTTGTATTTCGTCCATTTACAGACGGTTTATTTAACAGAATGATTGTCATTTTTTGTAACTTTAGCCAGATGATGACGATGTAGTGCCCAGTCAATTGGTAGATGGCACTATCGTGTCTAAAGACAAAGGGGGCGGCACGTTGTCAGTGAAGGGCACGATAATCAAAGGAACTTCAGGGGCTGTGTCCACTTTTGCTGAGGACAAAGTCCGGACGTCCATCCTCTTCGTAGCCGACCAGGGAGCTCAAGTTCAAGGCTACCTCTGGCAAAGCGACCCGCAAAAGGTAGGCACCTTCGTCCCCTTCGATGCCGAGCCCCAATTCCCGCCCACCCCTCAACACGGCCATTTCAACCTCACCAATCAAAAAATGATCTACGGCGTCCTGGATGTGCCAAAAGGAACATTTACGCCCGACCCCCTCGCATCCCAACCACCCGCCATAGGAACTCCGAAAAAAGAGACGATGAGCGGGACATTTTTCCCCGACAGCAATTTTCGACTTCCCCCTTTCGGGGTTTTCGTCCACTTTGTGACGGACTCTAAACTGGGGATTAAGGCGACAGTTGACAAATATTTGAGTGGACCCATCACTGGCACCTTTCGACCTGACAAACAATTCGGGAAACCCATGATTCATGGATATGTAGTGCCTGGACAAAAGGGAGCGGAGAGCATGATGGAGCTGGATGCTGACGGCAGTGACGCCACGTTTAATCCGGACGAAAAATCAAATGGCCAGATCGTTGGGTTTTACATCAAAGGAAAAGAAGGACGACCACCGTCATTTATCGTGAGCTTCTTTGTTCTTTAACACTTTTTTTTTCATTCACAATAAATAGAGACACGTTAACAGCAGAGCATTTTAGCATTCACACAGAAGTTTTTAATGCAAAAATAGTAAAATATTAAATGGTATCTTTACGTGAGTTCATTTTTGAAGATGAATATATTCCGGAGCATCTTCAGTACCAAATTTTGAAAATCGGAATATCATTATTTCTGGGAAATGGGATCCTATAATATTTTCAGGTAAGAGTTCATTAGTGAACCGAAACGCCAAAAATATTGCATATTTTTGCATGTCAGAACATTTGGAGCCGATTTAGGGGTTGTAATTTTCACTGGTGAGGAGGGGATTTCCCCATTTAGGGGTACACCCTTTCACTTTTTTAGGTATTAAACTTACGGTGTATAAGAAATATTTTTATTCGGTTCCACTTACGAACTCTTAGCCATTTTCATTTGCTACGATATGTCTCAAACCTGAGGACAATAACATGATTTTTAAATTCAAAAAATGTTGCAGCTGTAGATTACTTCTCGGTTTCCAACCGGATCATTTTACAAGCTGTGAGCAATAATTGTTTGTACTTTGTGTCATGTTAAAGTCAGCTGCGTGTTCAGATATCAAAAAGAAAAAGGCTCTGTTGTTTGATTTCTATTTTTTGTTGAAACCAGCCGGACGGCGAAGATGTGGGACCAAGTCAGCCTATTAACGGGACAATTGTGTCCTTGAAGAAAAATGGAGAAACGGTCTCAATTAAGGGGACGGTGATTAAAGGTTCTTCTGGCATTTTGTCAACATTCGTTGAAGACAAAGTCAGCATCTCTGCTACTTTCACTTCCGACAAAGGCGCAAAAATTTTTGGCTACATTTGGCAGAGTGACCCTAAAAAGCCCGGGATATTTGTACCTTTTTTCCCCAACCCCCAATTCCCGAGTACGGGCCAACACGGTTACTTTACACTGGACAAAACCAAAACTATTATCCATTGTCAACTGGATATTGGGACTGGAACTTTTATACCCGACAGTCATGGTAGCATAACAACAGCACGACCGCCAGCTGAGAAACCGCTGGAGAAACCAACTACTCAAAAACCAGCCCCACCGTCCAAAAAAGTCGTCAACAAATACCCGTACTGCGACGCAAACTCGGATGTGAATAAAAATAAAGTTAGCGGCACTTTGTCGCAGAATTTGGTGCTCTTGCCAACCAACGGCCCTGTGAAAGGCATTTACTTTACTAGTGAAAAAGGGACACAGCTGTTTGTTGCG
The DNA here is from genome assembly GCA_009936455.2 of Tomocerus minor. Classification (NCBI taxonomy): domain Eukaryota; kingdom Metazoa; phylum Arthropoda; class Collembola; order Entomobryomorpha; family Tomoceridae; genus Tomocerus; species Tomocerus minor. The sequence goes on from JAAAYG020042790.1 coordinate 9,629, forward strand.
ACTATGGGGACTTCCGGGTTGCTAGTTTCACGGGATGGGAACTCTGTGCATGGAATGCTCTACCCCACGTCAAATAATGTCGCATATTTCATTGCTGATGTCAAGTTTGACTTGAATACATTTTTCATGGGATCGGCGAGTGTTGAGGGGAAGTTTGCTGTGGACACCTACGACATTAAAGATTCTTCCGTTGCAATTGCAGGACGCGCTACATTTAACCCGGCAAAATTTGAAGTCGTTTTCACTCCTCAAAACTCAGCTAAATTTGATCAATGGAATCCAGCTGAACCCAGCAATTGCTTTGCATACAGCGCCAATGGAAATTTTGTGGGAGTGGAAAAAAATATTTTGGAAGCCGCCTCAACACCCAAAAATTCTAATGCTAAAAAGCAAAGAGGATTATTTGCCAAAAGTTCGAAAGGGAAAGATGTTTTTGTTCCCGCCAGTGGAACCAAAGGAACTTTTAAAGCGAAAGATGGCAGCAAAACTTTCGTAGGACATTTCCAGCCTGTTACCCTAAAGAGTTTTGCGGATTTTAAGTGTGACAGTATTGGCAATAATATTGGAGGGAATAATTTGAAGGGAGAGATATTTTTGGAAGAGGGATTTGAAAATGACGTCACGGATGGAATTCCAGGAGAGATGTTATTCCACGGCAATAAAAACCAACCCAATTTGAAATTAAATACACCAATGCGATTAAGAATGTACTTTCCAGGAAAGGCGACTAAAAAAAGGTTTTTGTATTATTGTTCCGACTCTGCTGTCACTCCTGAGCAGCGACAGCTATCACTAAAATTGTATGGCAATGGAAATAGCTTTCTACCGGCAGACAAAAAAGACACGTGCGTGGCGGAATCTGCAAACTTAGGAAGAAGTTTTATTTCTCTTGCTACCGGTGCACAATCATTTCAATTTGAGAATGAAATTCGTGATAATCAGACAAAAACTTCAAAAATGGGACGCACTATCCAGACTAGCAATTTGGAGTCTGGACAATGTGAGACCCCGTATATTTTTAATGACATGTTAAATACAATTTTAATTAATAACCCAAAAATTACGTTTTATTTATTTGATTAATCGATAATACTGAAAATTACAAGCAAAAATGATTTCGTTTGTTTGATATGAGTCTGTACATTCATTCAGACATGTCAATTAGTAATAAATAATTTGAAATTTTTAATTCACTATAATAATTTCAAACATTTTAATTTAGTGGTAACAATTTAAAACATTTTAATTAAGTAATAGCAATTTCAAACATTATAATTTAGTGGTAACAATTTAAAACATTTTAATTAAGTAATAACAATTTAAAACATTTTAATTAAGTAATAGTATTTCAAAAAATTTTAATTAAGTAATAACAATTTAAAACATTATAATTAAATAATAACAATTTAAAACATGTTAATTCCGTCATAAAACAACCTAGGAGTTTTAATTTAAGAAAAAGTTTAATTGAAAGCTCCAATTAAGGAAGCAAATAGTTTTTGACCCTTTTAACAAGGAGGAAACTTGTTTCTAAATTTTTAATCAATTGAAATTATTGGTTTTGGTAACTGAAATTTCTTAATATTTCAGCCATTGCTAAAGACGAAGAAGATGATATAATTAGTGCAGCGGATATTAGCCGACATCCGGGATGGAAAACCCAGTATGACAATATGGCATCCAACATTACGTTTATTTATGACAGAGATGTGTTTTATGGACTTGGAAACTGTCCTTATGAGCGGCCAACACAGAAGGATTTGGAGAAAACGAAATCCCCGGAGGAAATTCTAGAATTTTATACGAAAGTGCTAAGGACGGGTTGTTTAACGCAGCAGAAAAGATCTCTAGAAAATTTCTTGGAAAAGGGCTTGCTCAAAGCCTCAAATAAATTGTTGATTGTCGGAAATGAAAATGCAATCTGGTAAGACGATTTTAACGAAAATCCATTTTTTGTCCAATCCTATCACTTCATAATTCCCTTTTTCTCTTAATTGGAATGATTTAATTTTCCATCAAAACTAGTTTATTTTTTCTTGAATTTGAAATCCTTTGAATTAATGATTGGTTCTGCGCTTACGAAATAATTTAGAACTTTTTTATGAATGAAAATAATAACAAATAGATACGAAGAACCTGAAGATTTATTTTATCAGATGCTTGGGAAATATTAAATCAGATTTAAAATGTTTGAAATGCATATCTTTAAATTAGTATCACAGAAGAAATTTTTGTTTAAAGAAATCTTAAAGAATTAGCTATTTAGGAAAATATAAATCGTAGTTAAGGAAATTGTAAATTATTCTAAGAAGAATGACATGTAATCATTATTTTAATTATAGTAAATGTATTTTTTTTATTTCAGTGGGCCGAAGAAGTTGTCTGCCAAGGAATCTAAGGATTTGGCTGTTGCTTTTGAGCTGAGTATTTTCACAAGAACTTATTCAGAGCAATTGCAACTAAAATCCCGAGGGTTGTCTTTATCAGATGATTTTGCAGTTTCGCAAACCACAAAATTCTTGACGGCAATGGCAGTCAAATTTTTAGAAGAAATTAGCACAAAGTGTCCCTTGCATTTGATCAAACTTTCCAGAAATCTAATTATGACTCTGTCAACGGCATTTCTTAAATTGCATCAAGATTTTAGTCGTTTAGAAACGTGTTGGAGTTGTGAGTTGGACCTAAAAGTGAACAGAAATGACCGGGTGAAACTTATGGCACTTTCAGAATTTATCAAGGGAAAGGTGGGAACTGCAATAGAGAAGAGAAATGTTGGAGAATTGTTTCGTGTATTCCTTAGTGTCAACAGAAAGGCATTTACAGATAAAATTGATTCTCTGTAGAAATATTTATTGACTGCATAGCTTTGATATATGTGTCATTTCTGCATGCAGTTTTGTGAAATGAACATTCTTTCGATGGGTCCTGAAAACCTTTGCATTTTGTGCAAATGTTTTCCGGCCATTAAGTTTAGAATAATTTTAGCTTTTGAATGAGATATTCCATGTAAGCTAACTCCAAAAATTAATGTAAGTGAAAAACTCCAGGTCCTAGTGTAATTCTACAT
>JAAAYG020042801.1:0-12692 GCA_009936455.2 Tomocerus minor
AGCTTTTTTTAAAGTATCGTAAGTTGAGTAATACAGTCCCGCTTGAGGTACGGCTTCAATTAAAAAATATTATTAAAGCATATAAATGAAAAATAGCAGTACAATGCTCCAAGTACTATGACAAAAAGTAAAAGTGTACCTCGTATCATTGTTGCCCCGAATCCTCTGTATAAGCTTTGGATACCTCCAGTTTGAAAAAGTTTTACGGCACAATCGATAGGACCTTTGTATTGAACGGGGGTACCTTGAGCTTGTCCAAGTTGGACCTAAGGGAAGATGTGTGTTATTTTCTGATGAACAAAATTACACAAATTGGATTTGGTAAAACTGCAACTTGTAAAGTTGACTTTTTGAGTATTCACCTGAAGGAGACACTTAATTCTCTCGACCGGAGTGACAATTATGGTGCAGACTCCTCCAGACATAGCACCAGCAAAAAATAGCTGTGCAGGAGTTAACGGAGTGGTTTGTCCAGCCGCGATGAGCTTCTTTCCAGTGCTATAACCAAAAAATCCCAATGCAAATCTTGGTGCTTGGGTCATTGCTGGAGTAGCCATTCCTAATTTTGATAGTAAATGAAAATTCAAGCATGTACTCTATTTATATCATAAAATTCTGTCGCAGGAGACATAATATAGAAAAATAAGTTGACAACCAAAGTTAGAATACAAATCTCAATAAAACACACCTTTGTAGAAACCCCGTATGCCTTCATGTTTTAATGTCTTTTGAAAACAGTCTAGAGTGCCAGAGAATCCCTGGCCATTTGCAGAGCTGCTCGTGGACATAGTTTGCAGTCTGACCTTAATAAGTTCAGAAATTAATTTTAGATTTAATTTTGTCAATGTTGGAATTTAAAAATTTAGGTCACCTTCATTGTGTCAAAAGGATAGCCGGCAAGAACAAGGCAGAGCCCCCCAAAACCACCTGCAAAGAAATTTTTTGTCGGACTTATGGCTGGCGTTTTGTTACTCATTGTTTATTTGTTGTATGTAGTGTCTCGTGTCTCTAGAGAAGAGAATTTAGTATCATAGAAAACTTTTAAGACTCCTGTTTTGCGGATCTCCCTAACAGTATAGCAAACAGATGTTGATTTTTGTAATTACATAGTACATAGTGACAGACAGAACATACTTGAGAAGATTTAAAGTTGTTGGTAGTCTATATGCACTGATATAATGGTAAATTGTACTCATGCATTTAGCAAAATGCATGGCATAGTTAATATATTTATGCTGAACTTGCTTACATAAATAGACAAAATCGATATCATCGTATCAGAAATTTGAAAATGAGATAAGGCAGAGTGGCATGGCAGACTCTCATGCTTTTGTATATGACTTGGTGAGAATATAATGTACTAAGCATGTCGGTCGAATAATAATTATTGTAGTAATTGTTATGCCGTTAAATTGGTAGCTTAAAATATTAGTCGCTGTATGATCTATGTCTGTATTATGTTATATGCTATAATATTAGGTTACTTATTATGACATGCTATGTTATGACAGGTAATTTTTGACACAGAGGGATTAATGGGATTTAATGGGAATCAGGGCAAAACATGGGCACTAGTGTGCAGTGGGCAGGTATAGGTGAACTAAATGAAATATGTGTATACAAATATGGTACATGCAATTGTAGTTATATTTAAAGTGTAGATACTCGATTCAAATATTATTTTCGAATTTAATTACATCTACATGGACTATTAAAAACATAACAACATATATAATGTAATATAAAAATAGATATATACATTATGTTAATTATTATTTTGCAATTAGTTTTTAAGATTCCTTTACGAATATGCTTCACAAACTGCATTAATTAATACTGAAAAAGAAACTGGGTCAAAATTCCGGGGCTGTCCAGTTAAGAAACTTAATAGCTACTTCAAATCCCATGAAGCAGGCTGCATTGGCAGGGAATGCTCTTATAAAAACTGGAACGAATCCTCTGTAAAGGCCTTTAGGTCCGTCTTCTTTTAACAGATGCTTTAATGCATCCCGGAATCCTCGTGGGTACATTCCATCAGGAGCTTTACAAATTAATCTATGTTGAAAAGATTCAAAGAAGGTTAAAGTAGTTAATTGTTACTTATATACCGGCTTGTATTCTATTTTTGATGACATCGGCAGGTAGGCAAAATGTCCAGTTGATAATGCCTGTCAGTCCTCCGGCAGTTAATGTTCTCAATGGAGTCAACTCATTGCCGTCACCAGAAGCTAATGCTTTCTTCAACAAATCATAACTCATGAAATAAAGTCCATTCTGAGGAATAGCTGAAGTAAACATCAAATATTAAACAAAATTTCCTTCTTTATTGGTTTATTGTTTAAGTTCAGATTTACGTGCCTCTAATAAATGTCGCTCCGAAACCTCTGTACAGACTCTGAATACCTCCTGTCTTTAGTAATGTTTTGGCACAATGTACAGGACCAGCGTATTGAATTTGACCTGGTTGTGCTTTTTGGCCTAGTTGAATCTAAGATACTTTCTTTAGTTTTGTTTCCGTATTCAAAGCATTTAAATATTAAATGTGACTTCTATTGAGTTTAACAACTAAGTTACCTGCAGCAAGCATTTTATTCTTTCTACTGGTGCAACGGCGAAAGTCTGTCAAGATAAAAACAAATGTTAACTTGATGAAATCGCAAAATAATTTGTTGATTTGCTTACAGTCACAAATCCGGATATTCCACCAGCAACAAAAAGCTTGACAGGAGTAAGTTCTCCCGGTTGAACTACAGATACAATTTTTTTGCCCAAGCCATAACCAAAGAAGGCAAGGGCAAATAATGGTGTAACCATCATTACTGGAGTAGCCATACCTAAAAATAAGGATGAATATTGAGTAATTGAAATGGTAGCACGTTTTAAAAAGCGCTGTTAGGAAAATATTGCCTTTATACAATCCCCGAATTCCTTCATTGGTCAGAGTCTTTCCGAAGCAGTCCAAAGCCCCTGAGTATAGAGGAGGCACTCCTGGAGCACCATTGGGCATCGTCTGCAATCGGACCTAAAAAAGAGAGTTTCAAAGGAGTTTAGCTTGGCAGTTTTAACTAAATGTATTTAAAATAAAATGCATTCTTCGAAACTCTAAAATTTTAATTCTACATTAACACGAGGATGGAGTACTCTAAACAGCTTATTAGTTTAAAACATAGAAATAGATATATTATATATATAATAAGTTTAAAATAGGTTTAAAATAATATATATTAGTCATAAATTGTAAGAATTACTTTCACTGTGTCAAAGGGATGTCCAGCACACACAAGACACATTCCTCCGAATCCTCCAGCTAGGAAGTTTTTCCCGGGACTTACGGGTGTTGGCATTATCTTACTCATATTTGCTAAATTAGATAACAGATCTGGATAACTGGCTGAAAAGCTATTTACCAAATTTTAACACATGAACACAACTACTAACCGTGCTAGTAATTGATAAGAATTTCTAATAATATTCAGAAATTATATAAAAAAAATTAAATTGAATTTATGTACAGAGAACAGGGTTGGACTAAATCTGTTGTCCCATTTGTGACTAAAGTGCTCACATAAGAGACACTTAAAACTGTACTATCATTTTCTCTTACTAAGAAGAGCTCATTTCAACGATTGATACCATTCAAATGCTTCATGTAGATTATGGATTGTACTATAACACTTCAAGCATGTGAATCAGTGGTAGATGTAGTTAGAATTAATATTAATTATATGAAATATGATACGGGCAACTGGTGCAAGCTGTATGCATCGTTTTGATGTGAATAATCCATACCAATACAAATACATACTGCTGTGCGTGGTTTTAAAACAAATAAATACAACTGAGATAAGACATAAGAATAATCATTAGATATACAAATGCTAACCATATGCCGTAAAATTAACCAGCGAACATAACTATATACCTTATTCCTATTATAAATCCTTTTACCAGACAACCATAGCATTTCTAAAAAATGGAGTTGGGATAAGCGATTAGATATTGTATTGCTGTGTTACGATTATATGATCCATGTACATCCATGATAACAGTTAATGCTCCAGTTTACAGTAGGTATTTGAAAATGAAAACTTCCAGTATAAACTTAAAACATAATAGGTAGCCAACAGTCAACATAACAGTCCTAAATTAACATCTCATGCATACATGATACTCGTAGTTTCCAAATCATCATTCAAGTGAACATCATTGTTGAAAATAAGTACCTACATTTCTCATTAATAAAAATGGCTACAAGAAATAAGCTTGTAGTATTATTTTTACTATCAGTGGTTTCAGCAGCAAAGACGGAAATACTGATGACCTCAGAGTCAATATATTCTCCTGTGGATGGTTTTCATGAAGATCGAAACAATCTGTTAATGAGAATTCCAAGCAAAAGATTTCGTCTTCCTTTGTCTGTAATTCCATATCATTATAAACTTCAAATGATGCCCATTTTAGAACCCCTTCTTGGTTTCCCACGATTTACTGCTCCAGGAAAAGTTCAAATCTCTGTGGAGTGTCTGGAAACTACTCAGACTATAATTCTACATTCCTTGAATTTAACGATTGACCACTCAAGTGTTCAGGTTTGTTGAACACTCAGCAATCATTCGTAAACACTATAATATAATCAACATAAATGGAAATAATGCAGTAGTAATAACTTTTACAGGTGCATCATATTAATAACGCAGATATTGGGGTTGCACTTCTCAATTATGATTTGGAGAAAGATTTTTTCATCATCCAACTAAATAACAGTTTAACCGTTGGAGAAAAGTATGAGATTTTCATAGATTTTATAGCTCCAATTCCTCAAGATCGACTGAATGGCATGTACTTGGACTACTACGATGATCCAGCTACTGGCGATAGAAAGTACTAATCCGTAAGCAATTCTTCTGAAACTCATTAGATATTATTTAAAGAAATTATTTCAAAATTTTAGATATGTATCAACCACTTTATTTGCACCTTATCATTCCCGGAGAGCATTTCCGAATTTTGACGAGCCGAATTTCAGGGCAACATACGATATTAGTTTGGGACGACACGAAAATTATCATGCAATGTCAAATTCTGAGCTCATCGATAGTTATCCCATGTTAGTCCTAATAAATCAAGCTATTTTCCAATCGAATCATTTAAGAATCGTATAATAACCCACATAAATGGTTTTTGTCAAAGGGATAACATTCCGAGATGGCATTGGGATATATTCAATACTACTCCATCAATTTCATCATACATTATTGCTATGATTGTTTCTGATTTTACTTACGAAGAAGCTCCCCCAGGAAGTTTTGGGGATAAAAGTGTTCGGGTAAATCCAATCCTTTTGATATTATGCAAACTTGTCTCTCACAGGGACCACGATTCTTTTCATTCTTAACACATAAAACAGGCAAAAAATGAGTAATGATTATTTAGGTGTATGCTCCGCACTACTTGATAGACCGTGGGGCTGGAGTTTATGGCTCGAAGCTCACTGCAGATGTTCTTACATATTTTGAAGAATATTTTATTGTTAAATATCCATTGCCGAAAATGTATTCTATTGCCCTTCCTCACTTCTTTTTCAATGCAATGGAGAATTGGGGATTAATAACTTATAAGTACACCCAATTACTATTTCTGAATCAGAAATAAGCATTTTTTTAATATTAAAGTTAAAATTCAATAAGCATTTTTTTACAGGGATCCAGTTCTCCTTTACTTACAAAATGAAACGACTGAGGCAGAAAGGTACCGAATAAATTATGTAGTCTCCCACGAATTAGGACATCAGTGGTTTGGGAACCTTGTCAATTGTCAATGGTGGGCTTACGTATGGCTTAAAGAAGGTTTTGCTACGTTTTATGCCCACTATGGAATAAATCATACGCATCCAGAACTTGAACCATGGACACAGTTCGTACCGAATGTTTTACAAATTGCTCTTGATTTCGATGCGTCTAATGGCACACATCCGTTAGAAAATTTCCCTCAAAGCTCTGCTGCTGTGGCTGACATTTACACGAGAATTCCATATGAAAAGGGAGCTTCAATTTTAAGGATGACTTCATCTTTTCTTAGTGAAGATGTTTTCAAGTTTGGTATCCTCCGCTATGTAGATCGATTGTAAGTTTGTTGTTCTTTATGAATGTATCACAGAACTAACTTGGGAAATATGTGAAAATACTGCTATGATTTACAAATGTCTAATTAGTCAATACAAAGGAGCTGTTCAAGATGATGTATTTCAAGCACTTCAAGAAGCTGTTGATTCCTTGTCTTTGGAAATCCCTACGGACGTAAAATCTATTATGGATACATGGACACGGCAATCTGGATTCCCTCTGATACGAACGGCTATTGTAAATGAAACTACACTTCAGTTGACACAGGTTTTTGTTAATCAATTTTTTATTGGTAGGATTTTTCTGTGTATATTAATTAAATTATATTATTTGATTTACCATATCTATTATGTAGCGTAGATGGTTTTACAAAATGGTTGTTTATTCATTGAATTTCTAAGGAAAAGTACATTCTTGATGATTCTTCTTCACCTGAAGATACATGGTGGGTTCCAATTACTTTGCTTCCTAGTTTGAGTTCATCCATCGAGACGAACTTACCTGATCTGTGGATACCCCAAGGAACACAGAGTGTCAATGTGACTATTAATACTGGTCAACAAATAATTGTCAACCCAGGGGCAACTGGTACTCGTCTACCCTTCTTTCATTGATAAAATTGATGTTTACATAGGAGTTTATTGTTGAATGCTATACCTAACCTAACATCTTTGAGAAAGGTTACTATCGTGTATTGTATGACGATACAAGTTTCTATAAAATATCCAAAACTCTTATGGAAGATCACGAATCCATTCCTCCTGTGGCAAGGAGCCAGTTTCTAGATGACTACTTTAGCTTTGCCAAAGCAGGTATGTCCTTTTCGAAATTCGAAACCATTAATGGATAATATGCTACTCAGACAGATGAAAAATATTTATGTTTATGCCCCACAGAGTACATTCCATATGAAGTTGTAATGGATTTGACTCAGTATCTTAAAAGCGAAGATAATATTGCAGTATGGAAAACTGTGATTAGATACATTAAACAATTTTACACTTTGTTTAGTGACACAGAGTACAGGGACCAAATTAATGTAATTTTTCTTTACAAATGTTTTGCATACCGAACTAATGGAATATAATGGACACTTTATACGGTACCGTAGATTAGTTTATTACAGATCATTTTTGTTTTGAGTATATAGAGTTACTTTTCTTCCCTTTTGGACCATGCTCTACGAAAATTAGAAATAAACAAGCAAACTCATGAAATTGGATCAAAAGCCATATTGATATCAGAATTACTACAGTGGAGTTGTCTTTTGGATCAGCCGAATTCAATGTGTCACAATTATGTACAATACTACGCTGAAGAATGGAGACGAAATCCAGACAATTTGTATAGCAGTTTTAGTTTTCTCACTAAATATTCAACATTGGAAGCACGTGCTAAGTGCGGACTGTTTAGAATTATTAGTATCATTTTTTATAGAGTACCCGTCAATTTACAACCAGCTATTTATTGTGGTATGGTCAAAACTGACGATAAGGTTAATTGGAATTTGATGTACCAAAAATATGTCCAAGAAAATTCAACCGCCCTTAGAACCCATATGGCGAAGGCTTTAGCTTGTACTCATAATGAAGAAAATCAAAAATGGTTTGCCTATGATTGTACACTAATTCACATAATTTTTGTTGTATAATGGAATCTGAATGTTTAAATTGCTATTAGGTTAGTCAAACAAATATTTTCGGAGTCTCAGGAACCAGAAATTCGTGAGCAAGATAAAGTTGCCATTCTACAGCAGTTAGCTACAAATCCTAATTCAAAACAAGCAATTTTGGAATTTCTTAATAACAGTGACTACAAGTTTGACAAAATGTAAGTTAAATTACAAAATCGAAGTACCTAACTGAATAATATGTCCACGAAATTAATTATTGCTCAAAATATACGCAATAGATTCAAAATGCAAGAATTCTCCACAGTTCTGGTTGCCCTTAGTGGATCTCTTAACAAAATTGCTGAATTAAATATCGTAAGATTTACTCTCTACTACGCTAAATGAATTTTTGAAATCTGCTTTAAGCATATTAATGATTTGATGTAGATTGAAAAAATATTAGAAGATAATGATGCTGTTGAAGATAAAGATGCTTTGCTAATAACAGAAACTATACAAAACAATATTAACTGGATGAGCCAGTTTGCTGAAAGTATCTACAAATGGTTGGAAAACATGCACGATACTGCACAAAAATAAACATATATGACACTCCATACAAAGTCAAAATTGTAAAGCAGTGATATATAATGATTGCAGTGCCTATAATGATTTTTATGCATTTATTCATTTTCAAATAAGGCAATAGCCAATATTCAATATGATTGTCTTTATTTCTCTTGTTCCGTTTTCAATACTGTAAAAATCACAAAACTGCGGCATAAACAGGATCACCAACTTTAACAGATGTTCCGACTCCGCTGTACAGACCCATCTGAAGTCCAAGAATGGCTTGGTTTGCCACAAGTCTATTGAGGACATCATCTCCGACCTTCCTTTCCGTTTTCATCCTACACGTTTTTGAAAGTGTCAATTTATAATGTGTTGGGAGATGAAAATTAATGAACAAAGTGGATATTTATAAACATACTTTGTTAAGGTACTCAAGGGCTCTCCATTTTTATCAAAATCTCCCAGTTCAGGAATTACTGTGGTCAATTTGCATCTGAAATATAAAATTCATTTTAAACCCTGAGCATTGTAAGTGAATATAACACAAAATCAAATGTGTTTTAATATCTACCTGGCACATGGTTTTGAAGTCTTAAAAATTGGTCCATCTTTTCCTCCGATACGAACGTAAGTCCAAGAATCTTCAGCAAATGGCTCTGGAGTTGCTGTAATCAAAATATTCGGTCGAAAATTTTTGTGGGTGACCGGATTTTCTAACCTGGTATTCAAATAATTGACACTTTCCTCTGCCATCAACATAAACGATGTTTGATCTTGGAAGGTTCCCTAAAATTACGCACAGGAATTATTTAAGACGAAAATTATGACAATATCTATTTTACAGTTTTATATCTCATTAATAAGGACATAGACATATAGAAGCTACCTTATCCTTAGGGATAAAAGTTGGGAATTTCTTCTGCAAAGGTGTCATCGTTCGTTGGGTATTATTAAGGAAATGATAATACAAACGTAGCCCTTCTGTGTCCAGATACTTTGATAGCCATTCCGCAATTTCATCTCCACAGTCCAGAGATTCTGCCACACGATCATCAAAGATCCTACAATAAAAACCTTCGATTGATTTATTAAGTTCCTACTACCAATCTACCCTAGCTATAAATGCTTTTATTGAATATAGTCCACTACAGAAATTCTGTACCTACAGGAAGTATTTCAAACACTATCAAAATATTCACTAACCTGCAACTCCTCCTTAATTCAGGAGCATCTTCTGGGACATCAATAGTGATATGAGGCATATTTGGAGCTGTTAATGTCAATTGATTGCCATTTACAGCTGTTACAATCAATGCCATTTGCGGCAATTGTCGCTGGGTTTGGAATACACCTGAAGAGCGTACAACCATGAAGACCCTGTCTCTGAGATAGTCCGATCCTATGTTTAACGTGCATAAATTATAATTGAGTCTCGCGATCCAGTTTGTTATATCGTTGACAATTAAAGTCAAATATTTTTGCCTAGGTACCTTTAAACCCGATCTGGGTAGTTGTTGCTTCATTAACCTCAATACCCTTGCAAGACTTGACAGGATACACAATAAGTTCCTTTACTGTCCCGACACGTATCCATTTCTCAGGTTCCGGATCTTTTTTGGCTTTGCATTCGGATATAAGTAATCCTGCAATTGTTCCAGAAGCCACGGCTGCTGATAAAGCCGCAGCGAGTCGCCAAGTATTTGTCCCGTCTAACATTCTATAATGTGAAGCAAATGAAACTCACTTTTTATTTGTAATGAGCAAAAAGTATAGAAATATTTTGTCAAAAAAGTATTATACAGAAAGTTCTGAAAATTACTTGAAAATGTTCTTCCAATTGCTGAATATTCCAATAGTTTCGTCAAAAATGAGCTACGGAGTACTGTAGTTAGTTTCCAGTTTCCAGTGTCTTCAAAATTGTTGACGCGCAGTTTTGCACCTTTGGAGGTTCAACTGTTAATGACTTAATGTCTAATGAAAAACATTCGAAAGTAATCTATGCTCTATCTTGGTGCTGCTGTATGTCCTATGTCACGTCTGGGTTTAATTTAAATGTAGACAATGCAAAATAGTATAGAAAGAAAAACTTCTTAACGAGAAATCTGCATAACCTTCCCAGGCAACTTTGACAGATGTCTATCTTATAAAATGGATTATACCGGCACTACGGAGTAGGGAAACAAGTGACAAACAGATGAACCAACTGCTATTCTTCTATAGCTTAAGTCGCAGAATGGACTATGAATGTTGTAGTAGTAGCCTCTTGAGAAATTGTGGATGGAAACACACACGAGTATACACTAACTTTACATCGTGCAATACAATCCTTAAATGCCAATATTACGTTATGGATAATATGGACAGGACGTCCATAAGGAATTAGCATTGTGCAATCAAGTTATATGTGTATATTTGGGGGTATACAAAATACAGAGAACTTTGCTGGAGCTACGGCTGGAGCTATGCTGGACAAAACAGATTTATATGAGTAGATGGAGGTGACCTTCTGTAGGTTCATTGCTCAATATCTCTGACTATCTGTACAAATGGTAAAACTGTAGGGGAAACATGTATTTATTCAGAGTAACCGAAGTTACTCTGTATGCTATCACTCTGTCTGTCTGTCCGTCCGACAGTCCCTTCAGACGATAAATTTTGCATCGCATTGACGTGTTTGTATTGTATTGAGAATAGAAATTGACTATCTCTTTTACCTGTATAGGCGAGAAAGGCCCCAAAATGTCAACACTATTTTGTCAACACCCAATAGTCCTCTGCGGAATATTTTTGGTGTGTTGACAGTTTAGGACAATTTGTCGATGAATTATAGATGTATTAGGATACAAAAACCTGTACATGGATTGTGTCGTATATACTTGTCATTTACGTAATATAGCGAATACGCCAGTCTTCGTGTTTTTAGTTTTTTGTTTTTCCACTTCTTCCAGGTTCATATATAAAGACGTAGTATTATACCAAACTGTAAACAGATATACAAATGTACGCCTTAATATAATTACACAATGCTTATGTAAGTTGGTAGTGAGTAGGTATTGATAGTAGAGGTTGAACTGTGGATATTTGATACACCATTAACGCAGCTTAATTCTTTTTATGAAACTCGAAAGACTCTAGCTGTGTAGTAGCTCACCTGCATACTAATACTGACTGACTTAATGTATGATATATATATATACATATAATATATATATATACATTGTAACTATGTAATGTCATTAACTGAGATTCATATTTGACAGTATGATTCTACGCTCGCTTACATAGAAATATTCAGGTTCAGTTCCAGCTCTATGATTGTTTGATTGTTTGGAAACAGAATTACAGATAAAGCCTCTCAAGTACTAATTGTACATGTGATTAGTATATTAAGCATCACTATGTATGTCAATATGAATATGTCTTGCCTTCAGCTTCGGTTGTTTTAAAACAGATACTTTTTTAAACTTAGAAAAACTATTGGTACATGATTTTATTAAATGTCTGCTGCATCAGAGTCGGTATTAATTTTAACGATACTGATTACTCTATTTTGGGAATCGTCACTAAACTAAAACCAGCAAAAGTATGTTAAAACGATAAAAGATTGTCTGCTAGATTGTAGTACTACTACTGGTATCTGATTTGTAAAATAATGCTCTGTCATCAACTTACTGTCTGCACTGCTGCTGCATACTGGTGCCTGTGCAACACAATATCAATATATGCTGATAAACAGTCATTTGCATTGTATAGTATAACGAGTTAATAGTTGCAAGCAGTTACAAGTTATTTGGCATTGTTTTAGTAGTAATGTTTTATATGATAATAATTATTATTAGTAACTAAGTATAGGTATTACAAGTTAATACGTAATTTACAGATATCTATGTAAATAATAACTGTATTGCAATGTCATCCTATTGCTAGCTTAAAAGTTCATAATTTTAAATACTACCCTACCTAAAAGCCTGCGGATACATGTTGGCCCACGATGGATTGAAAAAATTAAGTTGCTGAATTTGGTAGAGAAGCATTCAAATTGATTTTTCAAGCAAAAGGTAAAATTAATTTAACGTTTGAGGTTGACAAACAAACAATGTTAACAAAAAAAACTTGTACAACAAAAAAGAAAAACAGTTTGAAATTGCCAATATAATAATAATAAATGCATGAATTCCATGAATGGGCAACAGTTTGATGTATACTGGCTAGTAGGTATATAAAGAATTACATACGTTAGTTTAATATAAGTGAAGAACTTGAGCTGCAAGATCACAACCTTTACTTCGTTGACCCTTTCGTTCCCAGACGGAGCGTCCAACTAACGATAATCTCTAGCCAGACACCTTCCCTCGCCGAGTAAAGAACTGACCCTTTTCTCGGCG
>JAAAYG020042812.1:0-27439 GCA_009936455.2 Tomocerus minor
CTAATAAAATACTTATTTATTTTTTGAATTGTTAAATGATTAAGTATTCAGTAGTTTGAGATATATTATATATACAAGAATTTAGTGTAATGGACTGCCAAGTTGCCACATGTTTACATCGGTGAGGGCCGCAAGAGTATCTTGATGTGGATCGTCATGTAGACATTATAACGATTCGTGCTAATAATGACATGCGGAAACAGTTCTCTTTGACACGACAGCAGCATTAGTAACGTTAAGGAGGTGTATACATGTAGAGAACAACAGAATATTTTAGGCTCTTTTTAACAGCATGTGTCATTGCTTGCTTTTTTGCTCCAGTCCCAGTCTACTTCAATGCATACTTACACCCCGTTTGAACAACCCTTAATTTTTGTTTTTGGCTACATTTTTTTGGCTTCATGCAAATGAAATGGGACATAAATTAAAATCCCGAAAATCTAAAACTTGAAATTTTGAAGAATCGTGAGAGTTGTGGTGGGGTATATTGGAAAAAGAAGAAAATTTGAAAGGAAATGTGTTTTTTTTTCTTTGTGTATGAAAAGCAAATTACAAATAAAGTGCAAATCTAAAAATATCGTGAATTTAAAAAAGATGATTACCCTTTCTAATTAAAAGACACATCCTCGCTCCTGTTCATGCAGCAACATTTTCATTTTTATATTGATTACAAATTACAATCACACTAATTGTAATTGTAACCAGGAATCTAATACTGCACGATGGTAGCTGAGCTGACATGTTCTTAAATGTTGAGCAACACCGTTCTTTCGTCCAATTCTCAGCGTAGTGCTATTGCGTGCCATAAAGCAAGGTGATCTTGAGAATCTACTCATAAGTAATGCAATGCACCGCCGGTTTACGAATAACGCTAAGTTGAGTTTTCTTCTGCTCTGCTGTGCTACGTCAGTTTTGAGTTTTGATTGTGTTGAAGAAACTCGGAAGGTAAAAGCACAAGACACTTAATTCATCTGTCAATTTCAATTTCATTTGCTTGCTTTTCTTACAATTTCACTATTTAATACTATTAATATCACTAATAACACTACTTTTCTACCATATAACGATATAAGGCTATCAGACAACGAGTATTCTCTTTTCTCTTACAATTTCTTTCATCTTTTAATGTAAATCTGAAATGTAATCAGAATTAAATATTATTAGCAGCTATTAATTACAATATATCTTCAAAATCTTTTAGGTTAGGTTTTCTCAAGCAATCTAACTTCCGTATACCAGAATTTCAATTGTCCTCTTTGAAAGGACATTCATTTGTAACAATACAGTCAACAGTCGTACTCTAGTCTGTCGGCTTTTGAGTTGCTTAATTTTGACGTCATCTGCAGATTTTCCGATTATTGTCACTCATCCGCGGACATCTGACTTCAATCAAAATGGCCAACAGAACTAAGGTGAAATTCAATAACTATTTTTGATTTACTATTTTTGCCATTAAATAGGATCCTGTTGAATAATAATTTTACTGATCGATAATATTCTAATAATCTTCTTTGCACTGCATATTCATTGTTGGTAGTCATTTACAATTACAAGTAATTTGTTTTGCATTTACTTTATGTTGCATATTTGATATTTGTAACTGAATTTTGAAACATGGATTAATTCCTTGTTCTTGTCATTTATCCATTACTCGTTGTAGAAGTAATGTCGAACTATAATAAAATTTGAATCGTAGATTACTCAAGTAGTTGAAACATCTGACAACAAATGATCATTTGTAATTTCAAATTTCCATATTTGCATAACGTATTTTAAATTAAATTTTTCAGTGCAATATCACTTTCATTCATCCGGACTTGGGCATTGGTGGAGCTGAAAGGTTAATAGTAGATGCTGCGGTCGGCTTAAAGCAGAAAGGACATAACGTCCGAATAATAACCGGCTATCATAACCCGAAACGAGCCTTTCCAGAAACTACTGATGGAACTATTAAAGTAAAGAATCAAATTTCCGGCATTTTTAAGCGTTAGTTCGCTATAAAAAGTTGTTAATTATTTCTAATTTTATTTTAGGTTATCTCTGTCGGTGATTGGCTTCCGAGAAGCTACTTTGGACGATTTATGGCAGTCTGTGCGTACGTCAAAATGATATACGCAGCATTATATGTGCAGGTCACTGGTTTCTTCGGCGATGAAGACAAGCCGGATATTGTCGTGTGCGATCAGGTAGCAAAAATATATTTAGAGCAGTTAAATAATATGTTCACTTTTTAATGCAAAATAATTACGTGACAATCATTTTATTTGAAATCTTGTGATATGATGTGATACACTGTTAGACTGTTAATCCAAGTTTAGCGACTATTTTTTTTTGCCTTTTTATTTGTTTGTTTAATTTCCAAATTGTATGTTTTATGTTATTGTTCCAGGTGTCCGCATGCATCCCGTTTATCAAATATGGCATTAACATATTTGCAAAGCGGCCGGCAGTTTTATTCTACTGCCATTTCCCGGATCAGCTGATGACTTCTCGGGACTCAATGTTAAAATTGTGGTACCGTAAGCCGTTGGATTATGTTGAAGAGGTCACTACAAAAATGGCAGATAGGATTGTGGTGAATAGTCAGTTTACTCGTGAGTGTGAAAAATTCATTTCATTTCTTTTAAGCAATTTAGTTTGTTCTACTAATGTTTATTGTATTTTGTGAATTAGGAAGCGTCTTTCTTGACACATTCAAGCGAATCAAAACGGTTCCTGCAGTTATGTACCCCTCCATGAATGCAAAAATGTTTGACGATATTCTGCGCTCAAAGCGAAAGGTGGACTTGAATATACCAAATCGACGCTACTTGTTCGTGTCGATGAATCGCTTTGAACCAAAGAAGAATATCGCTCTGGCAATACGCAGCTTACGTAATAAGACATTTTAGAAAATTAAATAAATTGAAATAGTTTTTAATTTCTTCATCAATCCGTTATAATTGAGTTCAATTCTGTTTGGTTTATTTGTGCAGGGAAGGTGAAGACTTGCTTGGAACCGGAGGAATGGGATAATGTTCATCTAGTGGTTGCTGGTGGGTTCGATGAACGTTTGGATTCTTGCGTTTCGTATTTGAAGGAGCTGAAGGAAATTGCAAAAAGTGAGATGGTCGACGACCATGTCACTTTTCTCTTGTCTCCGGAAGATGCTGTGAAGGTTCGACTCATATCAAAATGTACTGCGCTTGTCTACACTCCTTCCAACGAACATTTCGGGATCGTGCCTTTAGAGGTAAACTTTTATACCTGCAAATATTTTTAACATTTTTTTTGCCTTCCTCGTGGGCTTTCTTGAATTTAACTACTGAAGCTTTTGTCATTAATAGAATTGATTTCTAATATTTAGGCAATGTACTTGGGAAAGCCGGTGATTGCTGTTGACTCTGGTGGCCCTCGGGAAACGGTGGTTGACCAAGTGACAGGATTCCTGTGCCCAGCGATTGAGACTCACTTTGCTGTATCCATGGCTAGAATGGTTAAGGAACCGAATTTGGTTATTGAACTCGGACGGAATGGCAAGCAACGTTACATGGACAACTTCTCATTCGAAGCATTTTCACGCTCTTGGGACACGGCCATTAAAACTTTAATGGTCGACAGTCTAAACTTGGGCCGAAGACAACATCGAGATTAATCTAGAACTATTACTTCATATATTTAGCAAACTAAGGAATGATTGGCATATTTCCATGGGTCAGGTCACTCAATGAATTTGGTGAAATGGTAATATTATATTTTATTTATGCATGATATCTGATTGATTGAGTATACAAAATTCTTTGTTCTATTAGATTGTTATTTTTGTTATGAAAGTATGCAATGTCTATTGCGGATGCAATGTATGTGTATTATTTATACACAAAAATTATCGAATTAGTGGCGGGGTGAATTATTAGTCTGTATTTATAATGAAGTCTGTCAAGTATTTAATTCGGTCATCATACTGATAACTATGATGGTTGGTGGGTGTAGTGTAATGATAAAATTAGTAATGCTTCAAAATGTGCTCTAATTACGGTTGGAAGATATTAAAATTTTAAGTGTAATGGCATTTTAAAATAATGCTTTTAGCGGATTTTAATAATGTTTGGGTATGCTCAATATTAGGTCTAATTCATTCCACTAATGCTTTAAGGTCATTAATTTAGCAATGCATTTTAGTATACGTTAACTGCAGCAATGAATGGTAGTCAATGTGAACTGCATGACTGAATCCCTACTAATATACTGTACATAGATCTGCACTATTGGCAACTTTGCTAGAAATATTTCTTCTACCAATTTAAAAATGAACCAAGTACTTACATAGTGCCAGTAATGAAAAGAAAGTTTTGATGTGTATTTATGCAGCTCTAGTTTTTATCAATATTTATGTATAAGAAATAGAGTGTGGGTGAACTCTGCCAATAAGAATACATATCTCTAGGTAACTATTATTTATGAACTCCTAAGATTTGTTCGCCCTATGATTTTACTGATAAAAATGTGTGAATGCTGTTGTGTATAGGACAGAGGTCCTAGACACAAGGCAATGATCATAGGCTGCTGCATCTTCCTACTCCAATGATAAAATGTGCAACGTAATTTATTTAACCACTATATATTGCAATACCTACGTATTAGTGTTTTCTTCCGATTAAGCTCTGCTGAGTTTGAATTGAAACGCTTGAATAGTATTTATGTTTAATACTGGACTTGTTAAATTGTAACAAAATAAAAGATTATTTTTGGCCTACAATGAATTTGTTGTTTGAAAACTAAGTCATGCATATCTGTATCAAATTTGTCCTTCGGTGTGCGCATAAAGGATCTATGGCTAAAGAAAGCATTAATGATTGAGTGATAGGTAATGCAGTGTGAAGTTCACGGCCTGTCTCGGAATGTATTTCTAATGGTTGGAGAGAAAAAGGATGCATTTTAAATGAGTATAGTTTAGAGACGTTTGTATTTTAAGTATATAGGCAGCCAATTAGTACAGATATTAGTTTATTAAATATTAAATAGTTAAGGTGATGGTGACTCCTATTCTACAGACACAGAGGGCACACAATAATTATATTAATTTAGCTGTACTGTATAGTTAGCACAAAAGATCACTTGGGTAATTAGCCTACTCTTCTTCTCTCTACAATAACCTAGGGATTGATTAGCTCATGTATATTTCTGTGCTGCTATAAAATAAAAAATTGTTACTTATGCACACATGTCTAAATTATTAGGAGAGTTTCATCATTTGCGCAAGTTTACAATTTGGGGCAGGAGGGCGAGGGGAGTGAGAGAGAGAGAGAGAGAGAGAAAGAGAGAGGAGGTGTGTTGGTGGGTGTGGGTGGGGAGTACTGCTATGTGTATTATTATATCTGGAAGACATTGGTTGGGTTGTAATTCAGAAGGAAATGGAATTGAAACGCCATTATTAAGTTAGTGGTTAATGTACTGACATTGATCCAGCAATAGACTTGTTCGTCTCGCAGGTAAGTTCTAAACTAACTAGTAGAAGTATATTAGAGCTAAAAGGTTAGCTACTAAGTAGATAGAAGTTTATATATTTATGAGTATGCTCTTTGCTCTATCATCCAATCCATTCAAAGATTCAAAGGAAGCAAGAGCAAGTGCTTGCTCCTTCCCTCTCCTCCTCCTCCTCCTATTTCTTTAGTGAGAGAACTAAAAATAATCCTACTGCACGAACACTCTTCATTCTGTCTCTGTACTCCAGGAGAACTGAAGAGATGGAAGTGGAGCGAATGGAGTTAGCCCCAAGACATCCTCATTCAAAATGCAAACAAGACAACATTCTTAATAGTTCACGGACTAGGAGCTATGGCTAATAGTTGCATAGTTAATAATTGAATTAAATATTATGTTTTGAGCCACTCAAGTGCGAGGCTAACAAAGACAGAGAGAGAAAGAGAGAGAGAGATAGTAGTAGTCATTTGAAGAGGACAGAGTCTACAAGTGAGAGACGTAAGTTGATAAGGAGAGAGACAACAACACTGAGTACATGATCTTCACTTTTTGTTTTAATGGTTAATATACAAGTTAAACTTCCAATCAGAATAAACAATCACGTTTCAGATTCAGAGATGTTTTGAGCCTAGTGTAGCGACATAGGCGGAGTCTAAAACAATAATGGTCCAGAGAAGAGGGTTCCTTTTTTTCCTGTGTATCTGATCTCTATATGTCGTCTGTAGTGATCAACAATAATGCTCTGCTAGACTTCATACTAATGAGATTAATGAAAGTACAGTACAACGGCAGTAATTATATGGCTAGTTTTTTTAACAATCACAATGTCAACGACTACAATACAGAAATGTTGTTCAAAAACGAGAGCAATCTGATTCAGAATTCAGAGGAGGTATATAAGTTGGGGAACGGAATCCAGAGGGAAGTGAGTCCGTGCCTACTTTAGTGTACGCTTTGTGTTTGTAGTTATCTGTATGGTAGTCATTTAGCTTTAATTCTTTAGTAGTAGAGTTAGTTTGGGCGGGGGGGAGGGGCGGACAGGGAGGTAGGCACAGACTGTACACGAGAAACAATAATAATCTATTTGTAAGTAAGTATGTATAAGAGTAATGTACAAGGATTATTCATTTCAGCCTCCATTACATAGCCGAAGAAGGGATTGATATTATGCAAAGATATTAAGGAACGAACAAGGTAATAATGTAAGTCAATACACCCATATATTCAAACAAACAATACAAACGAACAAATCGCAACCGCAAGTATAGTTACATAATAGATTACTTGATTGATTATCTAACAATATTATAATTACATTGGAGTTTTACTGTTTTAATGTACTAATAATCGTAAAAGAGACTGCAATCGACGTTTAGTTGACAATGGAATAGCCGAGCTCCTGTTTCGCTATTTCTGGACTGTTATGTTGTGAGTTTTTAGTTTTATGCATGTAGGTGTACTACTGTACCATTGTAAATGTAATTGTAACTACATAAGTATATATTAATCCCTAGACTCATCAATCAGTAACGCTCTAGCTAGAATACACCGACGATCATCCTCAAAAAATGTTAATGAAGGAAAAAAATTGTTTCCCGTGTCCATCGCAGTTAGGTTGGTTGCTGACACTTACTCTACAACACACAAACAACAACAAATATGTAACGGTCAAGTCTTCTTACGTCCATTCACTTACATCTAGCTAGCTAGAGCAACTCACCTACACAATCAAGTTGCATAATAATATTCTAGTTCCATTATAATATAGACATACGAGTATGACTACTTCATCTACGCCTCATCTACTCTACTCACGTATTATGTCAAGGTATATTATCATACAGACTGAGTGTGGCTAAGATACTCACTCTAGATACACTTTGTATTGTACGTACTCTAACTTTAACTAAAGATCCTCAACCAACAACGGCTACTCTCTCTCTCTAGTCAACAAAAACTAATGCCCTACTCAATTACTCGCTAGTCCTTTAACCTACGTTTATAGACGTACGTACGGGGTAGGAAAATCCACTTGTCGTGTGATGCAAAAAGTGATGTCTGGGTCTTAATAGCACACAGGTAATGTAATATGTGTGTATGTATGTATGTATGTATGTTGTATCTATGTATGTATGTATATATGTAGCTATGTACACAATGATAGTTTTTAATTACGGATAAGTAAGTCATATTATTATTATTATAGTATTATAGCTAAGGTATGTTAAGGTAAAGGTATTCGTAGATATTTAGGTAGACATTAGACAGTACAGTACTTATTACGTATGGCATAATGGCATCATTAATATATTCACAAGATCATATTATTACAGGTAAATAGGTTTTCAGCGTCTGATACAGGCAACAACAAAAAATACTTTCTTTTCAAAATTGTTCTCAATATGTTTGTATTTAGGTAGTAGGTAGGTAGTAGGTAGGTAGTCAATAAATAGTATCATCCCAGTTGACTTTGACATGACGTACGGGTTTTTTTTATAACTTTTAAGCATAACTCCACAACTAATCTGAAGTCTGCACAGGCAGCATTATGTTGACAAAGGGGGACAAATATTAATTAATTATACTAACCTACTCATCAATTAACAGACAGACAAATCAACTCTTTCCTAATTTTATAGTAAATAAGTGTACAGAGAGTAACTTAGATAACAAGGTAGTTTGGTTGTATTTCATATTACAAGTAACAATCTTGATAAAGTGGCTGGCTCTTCTTTTTTAATTTACAAATTATCATATTTCCAATTCCTTGTTCAAGGTTAAAGTTTTAATAGCTGATTATCCTCATTGCTACTCGAACTCCACTCTCCTAATTCTTGAGTGAGTGTAGGTTCGTGAATATTCTTGCAGTTTAAGATTCTCTACTTGATTTCCTTTAGAAATTAGCTCAACTAAGTACTACTGTAAACTTGATGGTGAGGGCAAAGTGGCGAAATAACTTTCCCAACTTTTCCCTCCCTCCCGTCCGTCCGCCTTGTGATAGTGGCAAAAAGGAATCAAAGCCGCAAAATAATTTAATTCCACATCCTTTTTTTTCATTTCAAAATTTCGTAAAAGAACTGTTTATAAAATAACTGATAATCGTAATAAATCACTTTATATGAATAAAAAGGTAAGGATGTCGCTGCTGGTAGAATTAAATTACTTGTATGGTGTTTGTCCACAGATGATCCAACGACATGCTCTTCTCTCTATCAACTTTGGCTGATCTCTTGATGAAGATCCTTATTTTTTTTAACAGATGCCATTAGATTGGATCCCAATGCCCAAGATTTGCTGGGGTTTGATTTGGATTTGCAATGGCGGATGGTGATAAGTCTAACACAATGACACATAAGTCTGACTGAACTATCACACTGACAGATTAACAAGGTCTGAGGACGAGAATTAATTAGCTCAGCTCTTGAAGTCACAATTTTCTCTCTACCTTTCTCTCTCATTCATACATGAAGCTCTAATAAGGGATAGTCGAATTTAGAATATTTGATTTAGTAGCGTCAGATGATTTCGTTAAAAGATTATCTTGTTTTTTTTGTCTCTGTTTCACTGTAGCCATTTAGATTCCAAGATCGTAAGCTTGTTTGTTAATGTTTTTGATTTGTTTGAAGTATGTGCATTTAGAAGAGACGAACTAGAACCGAAGAACAGGACTGGAGAGTCTGCTGAAGACACAGCAAGAGACTGGCTGAGTGACTGAGGAGTATAGCATGATTTCTGTCCTGTGCCATTTCCCATGTCACGTCAGACAGAGTCACCGGCTAGTTCTAGAGCTCTGGAGAAGACTAGCTAGCTAGGCTGTCGTCTAGCTAGAGGAATTCAATCTTAGACTAAAGAGTTGGATTGTATTCCTGATAGCGATCGTCCACATCCTGTGCACACTTAACTTACTTAGACATTTAAGTATTACTCCGTTACGCAACGAGCGTCCTTAGAGAATAGCAGAGTAGCCACACCTAGGTAGTGCCTAGCTGTGTGATTCGTGTACAAAGAGTACAGGATCCTCCTTCTTGTAGTAACTCTATGATTAATCTTATACATTTTATTATTGAATAAACATAGAGGATTCTAAGGCTAACCTAAGTATAATATTAATTGTACATTTACTACTACCGAGCTCCAAGTCATGTCAGAAGAATTACAGATATAATATTGTGTATCAGTTGAACGTTATTACAAGTAATCATCTAATAATAGTATTCACGTAGATTGGATGAGGGCAAGGAACCCAATTTCTTTGCGAAGAATTTCACTTCTTTCTTTTTCTTTGCTTCTATTTATTCTACTATGTATTTATGCCTGTTCCAATGTCAGTACTTTTTTCTTGGTTCTCAATTACACACGTACGTATTATCTAAGTGATACGTACATACACACGTCACGTCTATCATTTACTTAACTCCACACGCTTTTTGTCAATCTCTCACGCCACAAATACACAAACACACTTACAACGAACGTAGCTACAACTATCTGTAGGTGGCTTTGTCTTGACCTGGATAGAGTTAGAGGATAGACGACTTCTATCTTGGCGAATATGTAAAGGAAGTAAAGTGGCTATGGATGTAACTAACGGAAACTGAACAAGAGGTTTTTTTAGAATTTTGATTCGGAGACAGGCGCTGGCTGGCAAAATGTTGCGACGCGACAACTGATGTTGGCGAGGCGAGAGAGAAAGTCACAACAGAATCAACAATTAATTACAGGTCATTGTTTGAAGTAGGAGGGATCCAAATAGGCAGAGGAACTCTTCGTGCACTTTAGTAAGTAACAGATGTTTACAGTAATTAATCTAAGAGTAGTGAGAGTAATTAGTAATACAGTACAATAGTAATTTCACAGTCTAATAGCAATTCAACAATCTGGAACAGTCACATCATCCTCGTTCCATCCTATGACAAAGAACGTAAATCCACTAGAATCCCCCTCCTCCCATTCTCTACGTGCAGTTCAACAAGTTCGCTCCGAAATGTTTTTTTTACACTGTCCCGTTTACACACGAAGATATTGTATGTATTTATATGTATACCTATATAAATATGTAGGTAGCTATATATACAGATAAAGCAACACAATACAATTGCATATTTCATAGATCGACTGACTTGACATCATTTGTCATGAACATTACATAACATCACTA
Organism: Tomocerus minor; assembly: GCA_009936455.2. Taxonomy (NCBI): domain Eukaryota; kingdom Metazoa; phylum Arthropoda; class Collembola; order Entomobryomorpha; family Tomoceridae; genus Tomocerus; species Tomocerus minor. Next base: position 10,622 of record JAAAYG020042812.1, read on the forward strand.
ACTAATAATTAATGTATCCAGAAAGAGGCAAAAATAAAGAACTACTTTTGGCCGTCTATTTGTTTGTTGCAAATGGCAAAATAAAATTATCAACAGTAATCATTACATAAAATCACTTAAAAATGTTTCACGGCTGGTCGGCAGTTTTGCCTAATTGCATACTTGGAGGCTGAAGTGCCTGATAGAGGCTACACAATTACAAATGACTTATTGACGAGTCTTAATTTTTCAGTAATACGAACTTTTTTTAATGGAGTTTATGACTGCAACAATTTTTCGTCGTCGACTCATGAACATGTGCGTTCACGAATAGCTCCTGAGCACTGTACTCTCTACTTACACAATCGTCGCCTCCTCTCCCTACTTTATGTCTATTGCCCATTGGTCATTCGTAAGAAATATTTACGGAGCACAGCAATATTGCTTAATTAATTAGCATAGAAATACACTAGTTGTCTACGAAATGCGTTACGTGTTACCGTTACACTAAATTCATAGTTACTAAATTGATTGGCTTGACGCAAGAATTTTACTACCTGGTCACTTAATGTTTGTAAACACAGTACTTGATAACTTTATAATTTACTCAATTGATACATGACCTTTGACAGATTCGCTCCACTACTAACTAGTAGTTTTTTTGTATGTATGTACTATGCTTATCGGTCTTTTGTCGAAACTGCTTTTGGATCTTCTCGTAGTCGTCTAGTAATACACTCACATATGTACAATAAATAATAATCAATAATATATAGTGACAATATGATAATATTAATTAATAATAGAAGTAATAATAATAGTATTGATATTTTAATTAATTAATGACAATAATAACGACAACACTGGATTGGGCTCCGGAAGTTCGAATCAGATTCCTCTGACTATGATTCAGGTATTTCGGCGAGAATACAAGTGCAGTTTTCTTGCCATTTTGATGAGGTTAGTTGATTACAGCAGCTGTTTCTCTTCCTTAATCTTCCTCCTGCTACTAGTGAACTGTCACTGTATGTAATAGATTTATAATTTGACAATGCATCCCTTCATTATCGGCTTGTCACTCGACTACGCTTTCTTTTTACGAATAATTGCCTCTATTTATTTTACAGATTCATGGCTATCCTGACTGACTGAATCAACTCAGATTCTTTTCAGTAAATCATAACAGCAACCATAGTTATCCAATTAAAAGTTTAGATCTTGGAGAAAAAGTCTTTTACACACTTATGAAGAAACATGTTTTTTGATTAAAACTCGGCGAATTCCTTAGCACAGCGTTCAGAAGATGAGATGCGAAGAACTTCTTCTTCGTAGTCATCAAAATTGCTGGTATCACCTGACCCTTTGCATTTGGGTATGAAAGGAGCTTCAACCTGCACACAAAAAAAAAATCATTTCCATTAGATCCCCTCCAAAAGCCGCCCGCCTTGTCACTGACCACAGAACAAAAGTCCTCTCTGCAGCACAGACACAAATTCCATCAATAAAATTAAATCCCCCAACATTGCATGTATTCATAACATAACTCCCTGTAGCTAACGACACACTAGTCCCACTAATTCTCTTCCTAAATAGATATTTAATAAGCCCCACATCATGGTTCCTTATAGTACTGACTTATATTGGACAAGAACTCATTTCTGCAAATTCCAACCAGAAGGGCAGTTGAACAGACAAGAAAGAACAATAATCTGTCCCCAATGAGCAAGGCAGCTACGCCACCCACTCTTCTTATGTCATTTGGGACAGTACACATAAAGACACAACCTGTAGTAATGCTACCTGGTTGGGACGAGAGAATTAAAGAAATGCATAGATTTTCATCACGACGACGACAACCACCAACAAAAACCTGAGCTCATCATATCAACACACACACACACGAGAGATTCTGTTAATATGGACGACTATAGGACACAGAACGACAACTAGACGAGTAAAGCCAACACTCCGAGGAATGAGATCCCAAAGACAAAATGAACGGCACTGTATGTAACCTCTACTTATCATAACATGAATAACTTATGGCTACACATCTATACGGATCTATAATGACAATAACAATTCCCCCCTCTTTGCCAGACAGAGAAATAGGGCAATATTCTCCGACCATACAGATACTTATTGCTAGGGCAGAGTCACACACAGAGAATCATAAGACATTTTGCAATAAAGGAACGAACGAAAGCATAAATCCCGACAGAAAGAATTTAAGAAGTAGATACTTGAACTGGATTATTTCTACCGAGTCAAAATGATTATCATAGGCTGAAATAGTCATGAAATTAGAATTCTTCAAAATGCTTGGCACAAGAATCTTCTGGAGATATTCTGAACACATCTGGGTCATCGGGAACTGGTTCGAAGTATCGCGAATCTCCTGCATGGTTCACTTTCGGTTTCAACGTCGCTTGTTCCTGAGCATCACACCCATTTTATTAATCGCACTCATACTCATTGTTCCTTTTTATCCCTTCTCCTCCGTCGATCTCTATCTCTGTGCTCACACGTCCATACTCACTCTCTCTTTCATTTCACACACACACATCCATACATATACTAGAAATGACATTACTCTTTTACTCTCAGAATTTCAAAATCAATTTTCATTTCACATAATTTCTCATCGCATCAATATCATCTCATTAGAAAAAAAAATATTATAGCAGGATTTCACTTTGCAAAAAAAAAAACAACATTATACATCCTCCCTCCTTTCACTTCCACAGTGACTGGTGTCTAATAATAAGGAAAATGCGGAAATCCAATTCCCATTCGCCGACTCCAATAAACTTTTCTATTGCTAACAAATAGAAAATGAAAACTATAGCTATATATTATAATATGTCCTTTCTAGACTAAGGAACTTATCTAGTAGGTATATGCAAAAGAAAGAAAGAAAGAGAGAGAATTCATCGCAACTGCTTTGCATTGTGCCAGAGTCAAATATTATTTGCACGAAGCAAAGATAATTCGAAAAATCATTTTGTATAGATACAAATGCGATTATTGCTTTTGAAATTTACTTTGACGTCTCCGAAATGAAACTACTAGCTGGAAATAGATTTTGTTTCTATTAAGTTGGAAACTATGTCATACGCATAGACATCATGAGTGAGAGCAGTAGAAAAGTAACAAGTCCGTATAGATGGAAAGCGAGAGAGAGAGAGAGAGAGAGAGAGAAAACTTTGGAATCTCTTTGTCTGTTTCTTGTTTGAAATTGGAGGTCGAGTCTATCTGGGAGAAAATAGAGATGGGTAGAGATGGGTAGAGATGGGTAGAATGTGTCTGTTCGGAGAGAGAGAGGTAGGTTGATGCTGGCTAGGTCGCATCTTGCTCTGCAGCCTCCTCCTCCTCCTGCCACTACAACTATTAGAGATAGGACAAAGGCGAGAATGTCTACTCTGCAAGCTGCTCGCTGTTTGCCACCTGAAGAAAACTCATTATTCGCAAAACACACAGATGCAGTGAGAATGTGAGAGAGCTGCCTTGTTGCAGAGTACAGCGACTGGGGAATGAAAATACTTATCTCCTCTCTCCATAATACAATCCATCACAAGTACACGTAGTCCTCTTTGAGTGAGACTCACTCTCCGTCTACATGCACATCCCTTTGCATCTTTCTCCGAGACGACGACTACCACCGCTACTCGATCTCTCTCTCTCTCTCTCTCTCTCTCTCTCTCTCTTTATACTCTTAGACTGCCTAATATAAGGAAGATGAGTCTAGAGAGAGTGAGAGAGAATCTTCTTCTTCTACTTCTGCTGGCGTATTGAGTGAGTGAGTGAGTGAGTGAGTGAGTTGCATTGCAGATTGGGAGTTTGTGTGGCTGGAGAGGGAAGGAGGCTGCTGGTCGGCCTATAAGAAATAGTAGCACACGCAAGACGCAAGTTTTTCAGAGCTGAAAATAGCGTTATTGAAGGGAGAATAATAAAATTCGGCAACTGCGAGGAATCTCTGTCACTCAGTAGTCATGTTTGCTTTCTTTTCTTGTCCTTAGCAAGAGGAGTGAGATGAGAGAGGACTGAGTGACTACTCCACTGCTCAACTGACTACTGACTCACGACCTGTCCCTACTCACCAACCACTCTCCCAATATTATTAAAACTCTTTTTCACACTTTATCTCCACTGCCTCACTAAACGTGCAAGGAGAGAGAGAGGGAAGAAGATTTTCTTTCTCTCGCTCTTCTGCATCTCTCTATCTCTCTATCTATCTGGACTTAGTCAAGGAAATCTCTCGTGCTCACACTTGTGTTTGCAAGTGCGAGAGCAGTAGTAGTTAGTGAGGAGTGGTGGGAAGGTCGGAGCCGTCCTTAGTGCACGGAGAAGTAAGAACGAGAAATTGGTTAAGCCAGCCAAGTACTCAGAGAGAGAGAGAGAGAGAGAGCTAGGAAGCGACAGTCAGATTCATCTGCCTTTTTGCCTCCAGTCCTCTACATCCATGAATAATTCCCAAGATTTGGCACCCCTCAACGTTATTCTGAATACATTTGCTTTCCGCATGTTCCAATATTTCTCATTTGTACTACATGACTGCCCACGGAACCTGCATCTCTCTCTCTCTCTCTCTCTCTCTCTCTCGAGTCGAATAGCTAAGCCCTCCTCACTCACTCTCTGACAATGATATAGAAAATATCATCAGAGAGAGATGAGAAGAATTGAGGAGCACACTCCACGAGGCAGAGAGAGAGAGAGAGAGAGAGAGAGAGAAAGAGTCTGCAGTCTCCACACACGTCTACACTTTCCTACTCCTGCCTGCACTATGTACATATACACACTCGCTCGTTCACAACTGCTGGAATTGCATTACTAGGAGGAGTGCTCCTCCCACCCTGCCTCCCTCCTTATAGTACTAGCACTGCCTGCCTATAAGAGTATTTGGCGAGTGAGCGAGGATTGTGGCGGAAGGATCGGGCTGGTGTACATTCCTGCAGATTGCATAATATGGGGACTCCGGCATCAAAGTAAGTAAGTACTCCGTGCAATAATAAGTAAGTAGTGTTTAGGAGCAGTGGGGAGCTTGAAACTTTCTATTCTGCTCCACGCTTTCTTCGACAATGGCCTTCCCCTCCGAAAACTCATCTACGATTACTGAGTGAGAGTAGAGAGTCCAACTCTTAAATTATAGTCCGGGAAATAAGTGTGCGACCAGTCAAATCAATGACATTCAAGGGAGTCGGAGAGTGGTGAGCAGGGCAGAGCCGCTTTCCCCCGCTTTTCTCTTTCCTCCCCGCAGAGCGCGGGTTGGGACGCCGCTCCCGACTCTACCTTCCTCCGTCCTCCACCACTGACAATGACTTCACTCTTATTAATACTTCAGACAAGGCTCACTCACTCACTCACTCTCTCTCTCTCTCTCTCTCCCGCCCTCCTCCTATATTAAAACATAACATGTCCGTCGACTTAGTTAGTTAGTGAAGGATGAAGAACTCTATCTCACTAACTACACATCTCTTCAGCCAAATAAAGGCTAAGTCGGATATTTAGTGGGATGTGATGTGATAGGATGTGTTTAGGAGCGGGAGAGAGACACAGAGAGAGAGAGAGAGAGTGAATGGGAGTGAGAGCGATGCAAGTGTATGCCACGGCAGTTGGAGTGGAGTGGAGCTGCTCCTGTCTACTATTTCCTTCTTTTCCAGCGTCGACGAGACTATCGCCAAAGCTACACAGCTCGCATTGTACATTATTAGCAACCATAACCAGTGTTTGAGACAAGAAGAACGCATGACAACCTTTCAAGTTATGAATAACTTTTTACTAGACTTCGTCCTACTTTCTATACTTCCGAAATACACTGTACAGTGTGTAGCTACGATGTCTATCCAATTTATCCATGCACGCTCCCATCCAACTACTACCACACTCCTGCCAGCCCACTTTATATTACATAACCAACGTCCTACCTCGCACTACCTACCTACTATACTATAATTTAGTTAGGCATTACGCTACTCCACCATATTCAATTCCATAGAATCACTTACTCTTTCAAACAAATGCACAAATCCCGAAATTACATAACATGTTCCATTGAGCATTCGTCCGAAAAAGAAATGTGTCCCCTCCCCACTCCCACAAATAAACACAATTCCGAGAATGAGAGAAATAGAATATATACGTACCTTCTTTTGGAAGATGGCAATCCAGTCTGTGGTTGCAAACCATTTATGGCTTTTGATGTCATTTACACCGTTTTTCAAATTACCAAACCGCTTAGTTAAGTCAACCTGAAAGAATCAAAAGCGATTATTATTCCACAAGGCTACATCTCCACCGTCTAATAAACATTTCCTTCCATCTCCTAATTACAAGACAGTGGAAAAGAGTAAAAGCAACCTTTCACTTCAGAGACTACACTTAAGCATCCTGAGAGTCGCTCAGTTTTATGCACGTACCTGTAGAAGGTTTCTGAGGAGGTCTTTCAGGTCGTTGGAGAAATGAGATGGAAAACGAACTTTTCCCGATACGATTTTCTCGTAGATTTGGATGGGTTGGTCGGCGAAAAAGGGCGGATAGCCTGCAGCCATTTCGAACACAAGAACACCAAGGGCCCACCAGTCCACCGCTTTATTATAGCCCTTTGATAGAATTATCTCAGGGGCAAGGTATTCCGGGGTCCCGCATAGGGTCCACGTTCTTCCTTTTACTCTCTTCGCAAAGCCGAAATCCGTAACCTGCTCACAAAACACTTTGCGTTAATAAAAGGGATCCTTGCCAAGCCAAGCAGTCGGGTGACTCAGTGGAAGTGGACGGATGGGGATTAGAAAATAAAAGGGAGCGGAGAAGTTAATGCACGACTGCTCCGTTTCAATAGTGTAATGATGATGTACCTTAATGTAGCCTTGGCTATCGATCAGCAGATTCTCTGGCTTCAGATCCCGGTAGATTAAATCAAGGTAATGCAGGTACTCAAAGACCAAAACTATTTGGGCTGCGTAGAATCGAGAATGAGGCTCACTGTACACAGGTCACAAATAATATTACAATCTCGCCCACTCCCAATTTTAAAGCACACAACGAATAATTTATAGACACAAGTGGTTTCCATCCGATTCATCGTCAAGAAATACAAAAGCAAAATCATAAATACTACAAACTAAGATAATAAATAAAAAATAAAAGTGTTACATCTACTACAGGACAAGTTCCATTCATTTCTGCACTTTCTCCTCCATGCAAAGATACCATAACCATGCAGATTCGTTCGGGAGCAAACTAGTTACTAAAATCATCCAGCTGCATTTACTCCAGTGCAATGAGAAAAAATTACTCACACAGCAAAAAAATAAATTATGTGCCACTATAGAATAGGCCACTATAGTCTAGAGCTCCGCCACTATCAATTCAAACTACATTCAGCCAAGTATAAGGCCATCACAGCTAAACATATCACAGATGTCCGTCTTTTTTCCTAACAATCTAATAAAAGACAAAGTGAAATGCTCAAATACTTGTCAGATAGGATAAGTGAAACTAATTGTGCAACTACAGTTAATGAAAACTACTCTGCAAATGCAATTTTACCAGCTGCACCATAGAAACAAGAACTGTTTTTTATAACTACACTACGCACTAGCTAAAAATCTATTTATTTACGTAGCTCTCTCAGGATATCAAGCCACTGTAAAAAAAAACTCTGGCTAACCACCAGATAGAAAAAAAAGCTACTATGAAAACAATGATAAAACTAATTAGCAATGATTACCTACATAATAGTGTTTCTCATTTCTTAATTTTATGTCTAAATTAATTAAATAATTAATATCCTCGGGATACAGAAAAAAATAATCTTGAATCTCATTAATGACTCTATTTGTTTCAGACATAATAACTTTTCAAGGTAATTTGAGAAGCATTAATGATTCTCGATTCTTTTAGTAATAGCATAAATCTTTCAGAAAGAAAATAATTAGGAGGAGAATCAAAAGAAATGCTCATTAAAAAACTTAAACTTTACACGAAGTTCTATAACGAACGGTGCAATAATAAAAATAGCTATTAAAAGTGTTAGCACATGTTTGCACTGGATGAAACGGGATCTAAGTCGGCTAATGGCAAGGGAACTAGCAATAAATTAACTAGAAACCAACTAGAAAACTACAATCATTAATAGGCAATTGTGTAGGCAGCAATAGAAAAACAATTTTCTAAATCGTCGCGTAGAATTGCTACAAACTAGCGAGAGAAATCTGGAGCCTGTATCTCATTTACTCCGGATTAAAATTGGAGACAATGCCTACTTTTAGTATCTAATTAGAAAATAGAAAAATTCTACAGATGTGGCTGGCTCCTACGAGCTTCACACAAACATAGCAAACTATATCAACTAACTAATAGGCTTAACTATAGCTAAACTATGCACTAATTCAACCGTACCCTATGAAATGAGCAACTAAATAAAACTTGGCAATATTGACACGTGAGGGCAAGTAGGCGAAAACCAGATGTAAAGATGTAATTCATTCATCAGGAAGAAATCGGAATAGAATGATAGGCTGCAGGCAGCTGAACTATTAAATGGTGACTGGCTCGGCAGGCTTGCTTGGGCAGCACTACAACTACAATACAAAAAACAACTGACACCATACCAGCATGGCAGCTACAGACACACGTATTTAACGTGTCCGTTAAGACACTCGCCTCGAAATGACCACACCTCATCAATAATTTCAAGATTCTCAGCAAAACGGAGTGAAAATGTTAAAACCACAAAAAAAAACTCATGCAAATCCAAAAAACTCAGCGCAAAATTTCTGTGCAGAATTAAAACTGTAGGAATAAGGCAATACATTCAAACCATCACTTTTTGATTCCATTTAATTTAAGTTTTGTTTTATCAAAAGGAAAAATTAAATTCTCTTTTGCCGTAGAAAAAAAAATTTTGACATGAGAAATCCAACATTCAGAATGACGGTAATAGAATATCTGTGGGAGAATTATTTATAACTGCAAAACAAGGAACTTGCTATTGAAACTTTAGTGAGTGTTTAATTTTAGTTTCAGTAGGCAGACAGCAGACTAAGTTGCCCTTGTGCATCTATTATATCAGTCGCACTTTTGGAAATGTGAGAGTTGGATGTATGTATGTAGGATTGGATGTTTGTAATTAGTAAGTGTGCTCAGAGGGCGAGTAGTGGTATTAAAGTTGGAGACAGAGGTGTTCTGCTACCTGAAACTATTCCTAAGCTAGGTCAAAGTTGTGACGTCATCTATGTGTGACACCAGAATCTCTAAATAACAACCAGCTACATAAAATATATTTTCACAAATTAATTACGATATTAATCAGTATCCAGTAAGGGTATACATTAATTAACTTCCATTTCGTTTCTTTAAAATTTGATTCAAATAAGCAAAATGGTAAATGTAGGTACTGCTTTTTGGAAATTATATTCAATTCCCATTATAAAACGCTATGGTAGACAATTATTTAGAAAAACTGCATACGAATTGATTATTTTATTTGAAATCAGCGCATTTTAGAACCTCATTAAATATGATGCACGTACCTATGTCAATGTTGTGTAATAAGGACCAAAAGCTCGCGGTTTTTTCATAAGGATAACATTTATATATACATGGAGTGTATTGTATATTAGCGAATTTTGCAGCGCCAATTTACAAAATGTATATAACGTGCACCATATTTGGCCCTACAATATTTTCATTTCATTTTTCGTGTCTTTCATGATATTAAAACAAGGATTTGAACATATTTAAATAAGCTGTCAAAGATCGGACACCTACGTCACAAGTGACAACTTAGACTCGGGATAGGAATGGTTGTTGGTAACATTCCACGACGCACGGGTTGGAAGTTGTGATTTTACGGTATATAAATGTGTGTGTGTCTGCCAGTCTGCCACTCTGAATGTAGATAAACTAAAATTTGCATTTGAATAAAAGAAGGACAAAGTTGTTGATAGTTAAGGATAGGACAACAGAGTGTTTATTAGAGTGCAGTAAATGAGAGTGCACTGATGTTGAATTGCAGAGATATGTAGTCCATAGGTTTGCATTGTGCATCTTGGCTCATGCTAGGGAAACGGCCAGAGAGTTGAAGCTAAGGGCTAGAGCTAGTAGAGTCAGAGACTAGTCTAAATGCACGGAAGCTCACTACATTAACAGTGAGAAAGATGAGATGAACCAGGGAGAACATGCTTCCACCATTTATGGGTTTCTAAAGGATGAGCTCTATGCTTACCTAAATCGACCTGTTTTCCTCAAATGGGAAAACATTTCCCCTCCGGGGATATACTCTAGTACCATGTATAGATTGGAATTGTCCTGTAACAGGTCAAACAACAATATCAATTAGAGAATACATAATCAAATTTCCGCCTACCTAAATCTTCCGAGTTTTCGAAGATGAGAAAACATTTCTCCTCCGTTCACGTAATCCATCAGCATGTACAAGTTGGTCGTATCCTAGAAAATGCTCCCCATTCTCATCATTCTTATTCTTTTCATTTGCAATGATTTAGCTCGATACTTTAAATCCCAATTTGCAATTGGGCAGACTAATATTCAAATGCCAGAGGAGTGATAGCTCCACTCCAATTCCGTAGTAGCTTTAGTAGGCGAGAGACTCTAACACGATTATAATCATTTGCATACACACATTTCATTATAGGATGTGTGTGCTGCATGTTATAATCCTATCTTCGTCTCTCCTATATGGCAGAGAGCCTAAATATATGCAGATATCCTGAATATTCATATTCATTTAGCTCTTGCTGCCATTCTACTACTATCACTACGGAACAGATGAGTATTAGTATCACGTACACACACAGAGAGAGAGAGAGAGAGACATACAGTACAGTAGTTGCGCATCAACTTAGGTAGATAATGTAATTTTGACCCAGATAGTTGGATTCACATCACATTGTGCTCATCTGAACCCAAGAATCCATTAAAAGAACTGGCTGGATGAGTAGAGATACGTGTAGAGTCGAACGATAAACAAACCACTCCCATAATTATTCTCAGTCCAAGCTCACAAGCTCAATAATTTTCAAAATTGCATGGACAACTAAATATTCAATGACATTTAGACAATAAAGACGAACGTGCGCTATTTTTGCACGTCCATGCTCTTATTTTAATAGTAGTATAGCTACCTCACCAGCCACACTCTTCATGATCACAATGATTAAAAAAAAAGTCTCATGCTGAGCAACACTGTACGTTCATGTCTGTCAATCCGGCATTTTTATTTGCATGACTTGGGAGGTTGATCGCCCGTAGTGACCCATCCCACCTACCAGAGAGCAGGGCTGATGGTGGGACAACAATGGGCAGTTTTTGCAAAAGTGCAAAAAAAGGGATTATATGGCGTTTGATTTAGCTCATGGCAAATAAGTATTCATTATTGGACTATTTATAATGTGTAATGAGGGAGAGGGGTTTTGATGAATGACAATAAATGACATACCTTAAAATGATACTTGAGTGTGACCAGGAAGGGGAAGTTGATAGCATGCAGAATTTTCTTTTCATTCAGGGTGTGTTCAACCTGCTTGAGTTTGACAACTTTTTGTTTATCCAGTATCTTCATTGCATAGAATTCTTTGGTGGATCGGTGCTGAACAAGCATGACACGGCCAAACGACCCTGTCCCTAGCGTCTTCAGTCGATCAAAGTCATCTAACGTCGAGCCGCTCTACAGATTCAAATAATCATTAAAATGCACTTGCCCCCTCAACTCCCCCATCAAAACTCCAGGCGAAGTCTCATTAAAATAAAAGGCAAGAAAAAGGTCGGGAGTCATTGATGGCGTGGGCAGCAGACAGAGAGGAGACGCGAGAGCAACTGGTAGGTAACAGTCAGGAGGTTAGCACCCGTATCACTTGCAAATCAGAGGAAATGAGTTGGAATGGTTTATGTAAGGCAGGGAAGGTAGTAAAAAGTTAGGCTAACAAAATGATATCTCGTGTAAACAATAATAGAAGTTGGATTGAACATTGAACTACATCCATAAAAGAAACCTTAGGACAGGCGACTTGCAATGGAAACAGAAATCTTAGAAATGTAGTCGAATGCAAGATAAGGCACTATATTCATTCATTTCATTCAGTAGATTTACGAGGTTGTAACTGTAAGTTCTGGTGGTGTAGGTGTAACCCCCTATTGCTAAAATGGGCAAGGAAAAAGGAAGGCTCTATAGGCACACTCGCATTCACAACTTTTGATCAATAGTTTGCCAAAGTCCTTACCCCAGAGGGATTCCGCCACTTTTCTTCGAATTCTTCTTTTGCTTTCTCGAGCCATTCTCGAACTGTAATTCAAACAATAAATCCCATTTAGAAATTGAGTGAAATATATTGCGGGTCCCCGCTAATTTCTTTCCCGTTATGATTTATTTTACACGCGACGCGAACGAGCCACAATCGCTTCTTTCCTTTTTCATACTTCACAAATGCACAATTGGATTTTTATTCAGTTCTTTGCACTATACAAGTAAACACAATTGTATTTATTTCCACTCACCAAACTCCCCATCTGACATAGTCGAATTTTTTTAGGAAAAAAACTAGAAGGATATGTAAAGTGCTCTGTCACTCTGTCTAACAGTGGCACAGAGCATCCCAATATTCACAACACCACTGCACAGGGAGGAGAAAAGAAATGAAAAAATTTCCTTGTATGCCACTAGGTAGACTCTGCAATGATCTAAATATAAAATTATGCTCGTTTCTTGCTGGAGTAAGAAAAGGCGTAAATGTAGAAGGTCCAATGAGTTGTGGTCTCACAGCTGACTCTAGCAAAATATTGTCCCTGTCTTCATTTTGAGTCTGGATTCCGCACATGTCTCTCCTATTTTTCATTCATACTTCACTCACTCTCCTCAGTTAAAATACTTGTAGCTTCTCCTGTCGCAGCAATAATTTCCAGCGATAAGAGTTCAACTCCATGCATGCATACTGATAATAAGACGACGAGAGCGAGAGAGATGCAGGCAGAAGAGCAGAGCAGACTCTAAACAATAATCCCCACTGCCATAAACACAGACGCACAGTTAAAGACGATTGAAAATCGCTCAACTCGGCTCTCTCTCTCCCTCAAATCCTTTATCTCCTTTTCGAGGGATTCTGAACGAGACATATTTTCTATTTCCAGTTCCTTGTAGTGCACACAAGAAATTACGATGAGCATTGAGGAGGAAAACTACATTCAGAAAAGCCCATCTCCACCATATGACGTCCTTTTGCACTCAGACAAGGAGAACTTTCGCAGAAATGGCCACATAAACTTTTAACTGCCTCGACAGCTAATAATATTTTGGGACAGAAATTAAAGCCCAATTTACATGACACCTCCCCACTCACTCACTCACTCCTATAAACTCTCTTTGGTTACTCTTATGCATAATAAATCCTACAAGTCTCTCTCTCTCTTTCTAAATTCCCTCAAAACAATCAAAGTGCAGCATCAATAGGCAAGAGAATAATAATTGTAACCTCGTACAATTCCCACAATCGGAAAAAACCAAGTGAATTTCTCTACGCCAATTTTTCCATGTTGACTCCTACGACTAGGCAAAAGAGTAAAATAATTGTCAAGACTTTTAACCTTAATGCTTGCCTAGATTATAATAATAATATTCTAGAGACTATCTCACATTACATCACTAAAGTACACACGCCAGAATTCAGCACCAGAAGACTACATGCTAATAATATTATAACTACACATACGTCATTTCACGCAGGATTATTAAATATTGTTGTTGCGTTTATAAATGTAAAGAGAATGTGAGGACGGCTCGAGTTACGGAATCAGAATCTTAGTGAATAAACACGAGCATTATGAATACAGAAGGCTATTACATAGTTAGAGTCACAAGTCACAAGGAGTAAAAAGTAAATGTCCTACTCTGACAGAGACATGAGAGAACTTTGCATGAGCATGTACAATCACTACCTACCTACATCAAATAAACAATGTAACACACTTTCCTATATTGAAAACATGCAGACATCCTCACATATAATACAGCATATATTGTAATAGACAGATATATACTCATTATACATTTATACCAGTCAGTTATGCAAGATCTGAAAATCCACTACCAGACTGTAACATCATTTACTACTATTCACTATAGCAGATTACATCACTACATCACAACTTTACAAAGGACGATATTAAAGTAGTTTTGAACTATTTCATATAAGTCATATTCACTAATATTTTCCGTTTCGACCTTTCCTCTCTTCTTTGACGCACTCTTTTCTTAGATGCTAAAACCCTGTATTCATACAACAAATTGAAATTGATTGAATAAGAGTGCAGATCTAATTTCTACTTCTCACTGTGTAAAAATATTTGATTTCTATTAGAGGAGAAAGAGAGAGAGAGAGAGAGGATGAAGGATGACAGCAGACGAACATTGCACTCCATCTCCACATACACACACGATATATGTAATAGATAGTGCCCTGACTTCAATCATCTCCATTAGTACGACCACAATACCTCAACAGACACAGGACGCATTGTACTGTATTCCAGATTAAATACATGCTCATCATGTCTCGCCCAGAAATCCACTTTACATCACCCAGCTCACAACTTCACCAAAAACCATTACTGCCAAAGGCCCAAATACTAAATAAAGCTTTGGATATCAACTTCAGAAATGCAATTCTCCATTATGGAAAATCACAGAGCCTTTCTTCTTTCATCTTTAATATTGCAAAGAAGAAATAAATAATTCTTTTTAGATGGGATTCAGTGGGAATTTATAGGATAGGGTTTTAACCTTTAGAAAAATCATATGAAATTTTAATGTGGTTTCCCATTGCTAAACGACGTAAAAATTGCTCTACTTTCAAAAAATGGCACGTGGTTTGATTTTTTTCACAGCATTTTGCCAATTAGTCTAACAAGAGCGGAAATTAGCAACTTAGGAGACTCAGTTTGCTACAGTCACGTTTGAAATTATTCTGAATCGAGATTGAAATTTGGGGGATTGTGGGGAGGGAGTGTGGAAAATCCATTTCCGCGCAGCACCTCATCAAATGAACATGTATGAAAAAGACACGGAAGGAACGCAACGCGCAGCAACTTCCAAAAAATCTAATGCAGAGCTGTTGGAAGTACACGAGAGTCAAGGAAAGTAGGTACCCCCCATCACCATCAGCCAACGCATGTAGAAAATAGTCCCCATTGTGCAAAGTATGTTTAGTGTATTTTTCTGCAGATTGTGCAGATGTGGGGAAAGACGAAAAGCATAGCTCGATATTACAGTGGATTTATATACAAAGAGTCCTCTATAAAAACTCTGTCTCTAGACATAAACATGTATGTGTATATATAATTCCTCTACGTATTTCTCTTGACTTGAGCTTAGCTTTTTACGCACTAGTACAAAGTCATAGTAACTATGTAAAAGTATAGCGCATAATAAATACGCTACCTACTAAATTCTTCCTTTTGACTACTGCATGAGACAACTCTGTGTATTTTATAAATGTCTCACATATGTATGTGCATTACTTCCCATATATTTATATTAAAACATAGACTTTCCTTATTATTCCTCAAATTCGTATAACGAAGAACTTGCCACAGTAAGGATATTGCCACTCCCAAGTCACAACCAAAGGCTGTCGAGTCAACGAGTCATGTACATAAGTAAGATGATAATATTATGCCACCAACTTCAGAATTCAGATAAAGTCTTTACGTTGTTGGTTGGGATATGTGTGTGCCACCACATAATGCTAGCCAGTCTCTCTCTCTCTCTCACTCTCTCGAAATACAACGCAATTTCCAGTACCATTTTCATCAACCAACACACACACACAAACTACAATTCTGAATCATCATCCTAGACATTGGTAATCACTCGCATTATTCGTTAATGTGCACTGCGGTGCGCTATAAAAATCTAGCCGTCTGAATCTCCATTATATTATTCAATCTATATATGCATGTTGAAATAAAGCCAATAACAATATCCGTCATCGTGAAAGAAAAAAAGGAATTCAATATAATACTACAATTTATCCTTCCTCTAAAACCCGTGCATAACATTCAACTCTTTCAACTATTTTACATGTATCTCCTTCCACAGTGATGCTTTTACAGCATTCACGAAAACAAAATATTCAGCCACCTGAAGCACTTAGATAGGCATTCATCCAGAATTTTACTCAAATATTTACCCATTTAAATTATATCCATTTAAAACATTTTCCTTCTGTAACTTTAACCAAATGCACCACTTGTAAATTATTTTTCCTACTAAAATGTAAAAATCTCTGGTCTAAAGGCTCATTAATTCACGGATTTATTATGGATGAGACACTAGACAGTTTTATTGCTTCATTGTATTATTACATTTGTAATAAAATGCCATTTAAAAATCTTCTATCTTGTGTGTGCTTTGGTCATTCTAATAGTTGAAATTCCGTTTATAAATTTTTTCCTAACTTGAGCGGTTTCAGTAAACAACGGACCATACATGCCGTCTGCTAAGATGTCTTAGAGATAGCATATAATATGCCTTCAATGCCGTTATGCATTTTTGGTTGGTTATTGTAGAACAAACTGCAAATGTCACTATCATGAAATATTTTGTGGTCTGTATTACATTATAAATGCATTGATACTTATAAATATATGCGACCTTAATATGTAAATACAAAGAAGCCACATAGTAAACAATACAGTTAACCAAAAGCTTATTATGGCGCTTAATCCTTAGATTCCTTAGTGCTTGCTTATAATATGACTAGTGCCCTATCATTCTAATTACAATTGCAAACGTAGCAGTTAATGTGTATAATTTTTATTATATAGCAT
>JAAAYG020042812.1:27539-42866 GCA_009936455.2 Tomocerus minor
AAAAAAACTGTTTCCTTTCTCAGCATTATATTCTTGAGTTGAGAGTGGAGAATGGGAGCACAATGATTAACAATGGCGTTATTATTAGCATAGCCAGAGCTAATGACACTAATAACGATTAGGAGTGAAAAAGGTTCTTGGTAGGGCAGGATCATTGTCTCTTCCGCTTGAAACATTGCATTGTGTAAAGATGTCATAAAGCCGGAGTCTGTGCACGATGAAAAGAAGTGAAGGCGTCCGGGGACATAAAGAGAGAGAGAAAGAGATGGAGTTTAAGTGGAAGCTAACAGTTAGTCCAAGACGATGGTTTATTTCAATTGCTAAGCGAAAGGTGCTATTATCGAAAGAAAGTGAACCGGCAATGAATAATGATATTTAGAGATGTCTTATCAGAGAAGTCTGTCACGCAGGCGCATTTTGGGATCTATCCACAACTATTGACTTTTCCTTTGAATTTCTAGTAGGAGTGTAAATTTCAATGAAAGCCTCTATTATCGTCCTATCAGAGACTTCTCTTTTTTGGACTTTGTCTTTTGTTGTATTGGTGATGTCCATATTTCTTTGGTGAACCTGAAATCAGGTTGATCTAAAGCAAACCTTGGTCTTTTGTAGAGAGTGCCACGTCTCGTCTGTGGGGCTCAGGGAAAATATAACAATAAGAAAATATGAGACAAGAAAGAAAGTCTTAGATCTAAAATCGTGGCAGTTGAAGTCGGAGAGGGAAAGCGAAGTCGCCTCCTAGACAAAGACAAGATAGTGCAAGACTAACAATAGCCAATAACTAGATTCTCAAAGGCTAGGCCTAGAGAAAGAGAGAGAGAGAGAGAAAGATAGAAAATAGAGAGGCATAGATAGTGGCAGCTATATCTCTCTCTCTGCTAAAAGAGGGAAGAAGGGAAATAAACTATAGCCGTCCTCACTGGGAAGGTAACAGAGGAGTAAACGATGGCTAGCTTATTTTTTGCCAAGTTAGAGAGATAGCAGTGCTTTCTTGAGTTTCTTGCATTTTCTTCCTCTGCTCCTCGCAATTCAACAGCATCGGAATCAACGGAACTTTCTACTCTGGTTTTTCAGTTTGCTCTGCGTTGGCAATAAGAGCTAAAAGCTAAGGTCGGCTTCTCAGTACTAAGCAAAAGGTACGGAATGTGCTGTCGTGTCGCTACACTGGCAACGGCAATAGCTCTCTCTCTCTCTCTCCCCCAACAACCACTGCACTGTACAATGCAATAGTAAACGGAGCCTTAAGAACATCATTCTTCAGGCTAAAAGTGTGTAGCGTGCACGAGTATCTGAGAAAGAGAGAGAGAGAGAGCGAGGGCTATGTGTCGGTTGCGTCTGCCGAGCTATAGGCCTTGGAGGAGTGTGTGTGGCACGTCGAGTCAAAGTTTCCATCCTTGGAGAGAGGAGAGTGAGTGTGGCTATAGAGCGGCAGTAGTGCCGGTAAGACGAGACTACACAGAGCAGCCCCACACCACACCTTGTAGCCATAATGCATAAGACGAGAGAGAGAGAGAGAGAGAGAGGAGCATAGCTGAGAGCCGAATTTGGCCAACGCTCCAGCAGAAAGTCGCTATAGTGAGTGGAAGACAGAGTGTACGTTATGTACACACATAGCGGTTGGTGGGGAAGGAGTGTGGCCTATAGGCAGACATAGTGAGTCGTATTCTTCATCGATTCTCTTATTATCCTCCTGCATCCATCCAGCCTATAGTGCCAAACAAACTCCCATCCATAGCCTACCTACCTACGTTTAACTGGGATCCTAAGGTCAATAATCCGCCACAAACAAGTCACTTGGACTCCTTCTCTGCCTCATAGCTTTGCCATAGCCAGGACACATAGGCACAGAGGCCTATCTCTCTTTGCTCGCACACTGGGCCACTGCCTATCCCGATTTGCCATATTAAAGACGAACACACAACTACATTAAATAATCTTCCCAGTCTGTTTTATATTGCTCTCCTTCCCCTGCCCATTATCTCCCTTCCAACTCTGCCTACTACTATTTCATTTCATCACTTTGATTACTCACAATCAAAATCACAAAGTCACTACTCACTGCGGAACAAAGGGGAAAAAACCTATAGTGCACTTCTTTATCCATTTACGACTTGCAAACACTATTAGTTGACTGGGTAATAGCTACTACTAGGAATTCCCTTTTCAGTTACACACTACAAGACTACACCACTACTCCGCTCACTCGTCACAACTCCTAACTATATCACAATGATAATAATAATAATAAGATCAGAGATCTATCTATAGTTACTATTGGAGTCTGTAGGTAGCTACATGTAAATGATAGTGTCGCTCGTTCGCTCGACGACATGGTAAGTGCTTCGGTGTGGCATTGCAACAAAGTGGCTGTATTTATTACAGAAAAAGAGATCACATTGATTCAGGACTAACTGCGGTTTATCTATTTATGTAGCTGACATAGATTTCCATTTTGGACTATTATTAACTGGGAGAGGAGGAGGGGGAGGAGGAGGAGGAGACAGAGAGGAGACTCTCTGGAGATAGTGCCCGCCACTCCACTACCTGTCTGTCACTCTCTCTTTTCTCCTCGGCACAATCCAAGAAACATTCATTAATTCAATTGAAACAATTCTTTCGCTATCGCGCTCTCTCTCGCACTCAACTATCGTATCTTCCTTTCGGTCTCTCTCTCACAAACTACTCGACAACTCGAGTCCAGAGCAGCAGCCGACAGGCAACAACTCCAGTCAAACGAACCTGCCATAGCACACCAAGCAACTTCTCCACTGCCATCAGAGCAAATGTTAGAAAAAAGCTAGGTAACTAACTACGTAAACTAAACTCACTACGATCAGTCAGCTTTTGCAAGAAATTCGTATCCGCCGAACGGACTCTCCTTGAAAAAGTCAATAGCTAGCTGGGCTAGCTAGGCCACCTATACTCCTACCTACTTATCCTTCTTTTATCCAGTCGAACGAACGCAATAGAAAAACAAACAACGAGCCATGTCCAGATGTCCCTCTCCACATTCTTTGCCAGAATTACTCACTACCTGCCTGGACTGCAATGCAAGTTGACTTTGTGGCACAGCACAGCTCTATCAGCCAACATAATTATAGTACCTTGGCTCCCTAACACCAATAACACTAATAGACTTCGGACCTAATGCCGACTAATCGCAAGGAACACACAACCCACCTACACGCAGCATCCCTCACAAATAATTCACAACAGATATCCCATTACAATACAAAATTTTATTATTGTAATCCACTCAGGAGCTTTCTTCCCATCTTTTTTCAGAAGTGCTTAATTGAGTTGATGGCATACCCCTCCCTGTGCTCTACCGACACTCGCCCCCATCATTTACTACTCCATCCGTCTAGTCTATATACTATATACATATAGTCTCTATTGTCTCTCTATTATATTAGCAATGATATTAGTATATGTAGTAGCTCTACCTAAGGATCTCACGGCTCTCCAAACTAATCGCACTAAGATCAAACCTAATATCCATCTTCTCTTATTTATTTCATTCTCCAGCACATAAATTCGTAATACGAGTCACTCGGCTACATTACATTTTCCCATAATGCAACTAAGTAGTACACACATCCTATGTGGAATCCTCCTTTAATTATCCAAAGTTATTTAATACGGGATTTACAAGTTTTTTATGCCGTGTTTGTTATTTTGCATGCGTGTATATTATACTTTATGTAACACATATATAACTATCTTATATAAATGTTAAATCTACCTCTATCACGACATGCAATATCACCTATTATACTATCTTCTACTAATAATATTCATCTTCTACGTATTCAATAAAGAATTTTCCCACATTTTTTTTCTCCTACAAAACAACAACCCATGCACTTTGCTTCTATTGCAATGCATACCAATTTTCGAAGCACAATGCTGACTGAATATTTCTTAGAAAATAACAATATGACTTTTTTCTGTTTTTTTTTAAATTAAGAACTGCTGCTCTAGAAAACACGTTTTTAATGATGCAACTCAGGTTTAATGAATTAAATATAGATTCTTTTCCATGAAGATACTCAAGTCGAAGTCGTTGCAGAAGGCAGGGAATGTTTTAGGTGGGTGGACAGAAGAGCAGCACTATTAATGACATTTGTGCTCTCACATCAACTACTTGCTTATTGCTGTCCGTGCCGGACATTACTTCATAATTGTTCACTACAGCGTGCACAAATTGTTAAAGGATCCAGAAAGTAATTGATGCTGAAAATGGTTACTACTACGTGACAACAAAAACAAGGGATGCACATCTTGATACAGCAATAAACTTCTGTCTCTCTAGCTAGAGAACGAGTGCTGGCATTGCTGATACAATTTCACACGACCTATGTACCATGTACCTAGTAACAACCAACGTCGACAAGTAACGTCTTAAGACCCCACCGTTTTGCGTACAAAGTCGACCTTAATCACGATATAGGCTTTTGTACACATGTTTGACACACGTACATAAAAAGGTCGTAAATACTTACTAAAGGAGGGATAGGAGGGGTTGACTACTTATCGCAACCGGATTCCAGAGGAGAATAGCAAAACTTAGAGCCATCTAATTTACATTTATCAAATCTATTACAGATATTTCAAGGGTCTTAAACAGATTTTTCAATCTTTATAATTCAATCAATATAAAGTCGTAATTCATAAGTTGGGAATATTTTGAATTCGGCCTTGGAAGAGTAATAGTAATTTTTAAAAAAAATCAATCATAAAAAGGACCCTGTCTATATAAGGGTACTATATTGTTTTATATTATGTTCTGGCTTCTCTATGTCCGTGCGTCATCTCAAAATTACGATATCCGACTTTGAAACTTTTATATGTAAAATGCTAAGCACAATTTCTTTAATTACAAACCGCAGTTTCTTAACTAAACTGTGTACACAAAAGTAAATTAACTTTCATTTTAGTTATTGCCCAATGTCGGTAGATTGCTATTTAAGATAGTTTCATTCATCGGTTAAATTTTTCTTTTGCAATTGCTATTTGTAAATTTCTACACGCCACGTTAAAATGATGTAGCATTATTACAATTCCGTATTCCGATTACATAGGCATGGCTATATTATTGTGGCTCTTTTTGCTAAGCCGTCAATTACATGATTTTCGGTTTATCATTTATTATTTATTTGTGTATGTATAACATATAAGATACACTTGTTAGAGGCAGTCAGTATACCAAGGACACATAGATCGCTATATAAATGTTTTATTAGAATTAATTGTTTGTATTTTTATCAATGAAATTCCAAAAATTAAACTGCTACAACGCCATATAAACAAGTGGAAAATAAGAGACGGTTTTAAACATGACTAAAACTAACACGGTGAGTTACGAAACCAGCAAACATTGATTTATTTTGTTATCTATATCTAATCATGAAAAAGTTTAACGGTAATCATTGTCAATCCCACTGAAACTTTTCGTTTGTGTATTAAATCTCCAAGTTGTGTTAGATTATTTAGTGCGTACGCGTAAAACGGTAGACAAATTATGTATTTGAATTGAGTCTTTGAAGTAGACATATTTAAATGAGTTCTAATTCTGTAGTATTTGTTTTTAGTCAAGATTACAACCTTGGTAAATATCAACTAGGATTATAAGCTTTTGTAAGTTGTGAGTAAAAGGAAATAATAATGGAGATAGTTCTAATAATAAGCATACTTTGGGTATCTAGGAATTGAAATTATCCTCCGAGCATACTGCATAGCACATAACTTTGTGCCTTATTTACTATGATTATTATTGAAGTGGCTTACTAAAGATTCCCAATTCAAAGAATAAGATTAAATTATCCGAACATAGTTTACTCAATCAAAGGATATATATTTACTGCACTCATATGTACCGTAAAGTTTATGCATTGCTATAAAAGAAAAGTAAACAAATGATGATGATCATGTACGGTGTGACAGTTTCTGTCTTTTACGTAATGCGTAAACGTTTTATAACAAGATAATGAATGAGCGGATGCGTTTTAAATTATTGTCCTTTGTGGATGACTGAAACAAACGATTCTGCAATAAAAATAGTGTTTGAAGTCAGTTGAATAAAGCGTAAGGATTTACTAGGTGAAATACGGTGCCATGCCATGCCGTTTCGGTTGACTTAGTAGCGTATTTGCTTGTGTTATAAAAATAGTTCAAAGCTGCAACTTTGATTTTATTTGTTGCATGGCTATTTTCAATTTTCAAAAAGGAAGATGTTAGCTAAGATTTTCGCGTTTGAAGATTTATGGTAGGTAAGTTGTAGTTTGTAATGTCCGTAAGATATGTATGATATTATTATTATTATTATATATTATATGGTGGTAGAATGTCCCAAAGTGTTATCGTCGTGCATCCTATGACAATAGTTCTTTGCTTGAGGGTCATATGTTCGCTTTTCAATCCTATTACTTCAATCCTTATTTAGATAACACAATGAAAGCTCTTTGATGACTAACAACTAACTTTGTAAAGTTATTAGGCATTATATTATTTCTTCAGAGAATGTAAACAGAAAATATGTAAGTAAAGTAGTGCAAAAGCAATGTCTGTATTTCCCCATTTTCCTTAAGTAAACATTACTTTTATGTCGGATGGATGGGATGGAAGTTGATTCACATGCTTCTCATTATAACCGCAATAATACTTTGATGTTGATTCAGATGTTGGTTCTATTGATGCTGACTAGCGCTCTGTATCATGTGTATAAAACGGAAAGCAAAGAAGACTTGAATATTATATTCCTGCAACGCATGAACTTTCTATCTCTCTATATCTTTCTAAATTGGATGCAAACGTAAAAGACAAGAAAATCATACAATATGTGTAAGCATTTTTCTGATCATTAGTCAAGCAACACAAAAACTAAGTCCTTTTCAAAGTAACAGAGAAGAAAATAAAAGATGACAGAAATGTTTCTTAATAATAAAATCTTCAACGTCAGTGGAATTACAGGGAAGAAGTTAATATGCTAAAGCCGCCAGGCAGGCTCGGCGTTGTATTTCATTCATCAACTCTCGATGGCTTTATAACGATCTCCAGAATTCAAAAAAAAACTCTTATTTTTTTTTACTATCGCCTTACAATATTCTATTTTCCTAGAATGACAACAATGAGAATTTTACTCCATTTCCAACAGAATTTGTCCTTCGTTATTTTCATGCAAGAAAATGTGCCACCCACAAGAAACTTTACTCTTTCCAGTTCTAAATTTGTACACTTTGTATATGGAGTGAGAGGTAAGGCCGCGGTTTCCTCGTTTTGACGAGAAACCACTAACCAAATGAACAGTTGTAGTGTAGAGACAACAAGTTAGATGTGTAAAGGACGTTTGAATATCATCGCCACATTGTCATTCATTAAATTTTCTCACAAAAGCAAACACCTAATGTAGGATGCATCCAACTATCAACTACAAAGGATCTATTTTGAACAACTGAAGAAACAACAGCCCACATCTACCGACATTAAATTAGTTCCCTTCTGACAAATATCGACCCAGCAATTACACATCTTACTTTGCCACATAATTTACTTGTACAATTTACAATACACAGAGAGACACACCGACATAAACAAGAAGTTACGAGTAAGTGGGATGCTATTCTGGCTAGCTACCTGGCCAGGCTGGTGGAAATAATGCAACGTCCTCATAATTTCCAAGCACTGAGCACCTTCAACCACATTCTACAATTACTAACTGATGAGTGCATCTAATTCCAAGTTGACGATCATCCTTTCATACACTCCACACAAGACAAGACAAAAATGACTCAATGTTAAATTTGCTATCCACTTAATTTGCGTTATGCGCTACTTGCTTACAATTCTGGAATTGAGTTTCCCTTTACCAACATATTTCCCAGAATTCCCATCTCCTACAATCTCTAATCTATTTGTGCATGGAAAGTTTTAGTTTTGCTACCACCATGCACCACATTTACTATATCGCTTCCTCTACAAATATAAACAGCCATCGAATTGAATCATGCATAACAACGTGCCTCTTCCTTCAAAACACAACGACTAAAATATAATTAAAAGTTAACCATTTTATTGAACTTTCCCATGCAAAACCATGGAAATTTTGAAATTCTCTTCCATATGCTATTTGGTAGAACCTAGCCAGTTATGAAATGATATACCTACTCACTCTACTATCTCTGTTCTTTTGTATGCACTGAAAATAATGCTGTAAATCAATTGGAAGTAACAAAATTGTCCATAAAAGTCTTCATTGCTAACTCAAATGCTTTTGTTATTTATTTTAATAGTTATTTAATCAATGAAGCTTATCTATGACCTTTCCAAGCTTTCTGATTCTGATATTTAAAGAATTATCACTGACCTTGATAAATTTATGTGAGCATTAGCGAGTTCCTTGTTTTATCTATCACCTTTAAGGGCTAATCCACAACCTTTGAACGAATATGTGACTCTGTGACGTGACGTCTATGATACTTCATATAATATTATTACGAAACCAATATAAATAGCATTAGGGTTGCTCGGATTTTTCCTATCATTGTGTCTATTGCAAATCCTGCCACAATAATCCATGATATACCTCATCTAATAAATAAGGAGAAACCCTAAATGACCCCAAAGTTTACGTTATTCATTTCTTATTTTCAGCAATAATCCCATAATTTTAAGTCATATTCGCACTTTGCCCTAAAATATATAATGACTGTCATGTTTTAAAATGAATAATGTCAGGGAAAAAACGTGACGCACATTTGGGAAACGGAGACAGTCTGTTGAGAATGAGTAATTGTATTAGCACTGTTAGTTGTCCATTGATTTTGAAAATAAAAAGTAATGAGTGTAATCTTTATATTTATGCATGAATTTTCCTCCTGTAAAATATTCATGTGATATTTTAGTGAATTAGTATAGAGACTAATCATAGGAATAACTAACTCTGAGATATTTGAGCTCTAAACAGGGCGAAAACAATTTCGTAATTAAAAATAGGCCATTAAGATTGTTATTTGATCATAGGGGCAAAAACTGACGTTCTATTGACATCCACTAATTGTAAATGCATAGGAGGAACAATTAGAGTGTCGTCGTGGTGGAGCATTGAGTATTATCTATCTGCTTGCTATACATTTGAAGTTTTACTACTGTAGGTTTGGCACGTTACAACGATGATTTCTTTAATTGTTGTACATACATATGTCTCTAGTCGTAAAATGAGGGATCATGTTACGCGGAGAGACGAGCCGAGGGCCGAAGAGTTATTAGCATTCTTAGCAATGCAGAATTTACTCAAGCGTCAAACTATAAACATCCTCACATGAATAATTAGAGAGGAGTGTGGGTACATTGTTAATAGAAGCACGGAGCTGAAGTACTCAGATGTTGAGTTAAAGTTTATGAGTCCTAGAAAATCAATTTACTCACATTGTACATAATTAGATTAGAATTGTGTTGCTGGCGACGAAGCATTTTCACTCCAGATAGCAAAGTAGGTTTGAAAAAAGATCAGGTAACGCTATTTACATAATTTCCTATCACAATCACAACAGAATGATTATTTTAATTGGACAATTTTACGATGAAGACACTTTCTTACAGAGAGATGAGCCAGCTGGAAGTTTTTGTCAAATTAGGAAGCTAGAGATCTAGTCAGTGACTAAAGTATGGGATTTCTAACCAAGACTACGTACGTATACGTACCTATGCGGTTTACCCAACTGCAAAATTTTCTGTAGGAAGTGGGAATTGACAGGGGTATTATGTTTTAGCGATAGTGGTTTTGCTCTTTGCCATTCAATATAGTTAAATGTGAATTAACGCATGTATTTAGGAAGCAGGCCTAATAAATGATTGAAATATAAGTGAAGTGAATAATAGCGGAGAAATTTGATATAGAGCAAACCATAAACCATAATGGGTCATTAGTTTAGTGAATGTTGTAAAACGTGTCTTTCTGTTATAGATAAGAGTTTGACTCACTCATACGCATTATCAGGACACAACTCAATGCTACATAGTACAGGCTATTACAAACTAGAAAGGATATATTCTTCACACAGCCGTCTCTGTCTTTCTTCATGAGCTACAGAGTCACATTTTATTTTAAATCCACGTAATATTGGATGTCATTATTATGGAAAGGTTTCTTGGCTCTAAAAGTTCTAAAGAGCAGTGCATTAAGCACACTTAAGATTTTAGGAGGGAGGCTGGATATTATACGCAATGACATGAATAGTGAATATCACTCGGATTTCATCTACGTCGCCTTGCAATTAAGCTCCTGGTGCAGGCGATGTCTAAATTCTATAGATTCCCTTCCACACAGAAATAGAGAGCAAAGGTAAATGGGTGGAGGTGGATATGGTGGGAGATGAAGTGTTTTGAGCTCCAGTAGTCCCGAGCCTAGCACAGTGGAACTGATCCGTTTTCGTAAATCGATGAAATGACGTAGGTTTTAAAACAATAGCTATTACTAGCGAAATTAGTTTAGTGTTTGCGGTCATCCAGTGATGCTCCTCACTCCCATCCCATCCCATACACGTACATATTAATTATAGCATATGACTTTAAAAGCATCTTATCAAATATCAAACGGAGAAGGAGTGAGTTAGGGAGTAAATTATTAATGCCCGCTCCAACAGAATAACCAACGCTGACTCATACACTACAAACTTACTATGGCATTTTGACTTTCTCTACCTAAATAGTTAATGGCTTAAATATAGTCGTATAATAGATATAATAATATAATAGAGAATGTGACAAGTGGTGTCGAGTTTCTTGCTGCCATATGAAAATAACGCTCGTTGACACAGCTATACAGCCACACATTTCACACTCGGGACATAACTGTGATAATAAAAAGAGTTGATATTGATATGCTCTCTTTTTCTACATATATACATATATTATATATAGTGATGTCGGAGAGTAGGAGACGTAGAGGTGGAGCAGTAATGAGCAAATAGTCGATAATACTGATGATTACGACAGAGAACTTTGAGAACAATGAAAAAGTGCCAGCCACGACAAGAGTGAGGAAAATTTTCGGATTAGCGGTATTGCATTACTTATCCAACTAGCAGGTAGCTAATATTATTACATCACCCAACGTCCGTCTGCCTAACAATAAGCGAGCTGCTGAATGAATATGGAAAGTGAGAGAAATGGGGAAAGTAGAGTAACCGATATGGGCAACTACCCGTACGTATATAGAACTGCGAGAGCATCCCTCGTTTATTGCTGCACTTTTATAGGCATTACATTTTCTCGGAAAACACAGAAGTAAATGTCAACTGCATGTGTGTACGGAGAATCTTGTTAGATGAAAAAAGTGAGCATCCACCCACCTACACGGGAATTGCAATAGATACGAGGAGAGTAGCTGATACACAATACTAAAAAACGAGACTTGCTCCGCTTGTGCCGTGTCAATCTCCTTCTGACCGATTTGGCTTCATTCATTCACCATCACAACTTGACACTATATTAAGGCTGTCCTTACATCACTACATGACACTGGAATCTCTCTGGCAAACTCCTACCTCCTACAGACAACAATCTGACTACTAAATCCCTAACTTTTCTGGGGCACAACAGCTGAAAGCCGCAACGTTTTTCTGTGGACCAATTAATCCACAATAGCGCCCGAAGGCAAACATTACTACAAAATACGAAAACACATGAAGGGGAAGAGATGTGAATTTAAAATTTACCGTTTTCTGCAGGATCCCCTTTCTTGGTAGCCGCATTTCCCATATTATTTTATGTGTCGCCCAGCAGGCTGGGACGAACACAGGCGGGTAAGGTTTTTGGCTAAAGAAACCTTCACACTAATCAGAGATAAACAAACAACACTCAGAAACAACGAAATTTGGAGGCGTGAACGATACTGGAATTTTTAGGCGTTTTATTCAATATTCACAACAATGTAGAGGGGACGAGAACTTTTACAAACTGCAACAATGGGCAATGAATGATAAACAATCAACACGGCTTAATTGAAGAGAGAGGGAGGAGTAATTTAATAACTGAATATTGCAGCTAAACTTCCTTCAAGTTGTAGTCGGGAATAATTAGTAAATTGGCTAATTACTTGGTTTCTATGATTTATATTTATGGAACCACGGAACGCACTGCCAACCCCACTCCTCAACTAATAGCTAAAATATAATGAATGAAGTTTTTATGTTTTTTTCTAGTAATGTAACTATGTTGTATCCTGTGTGTCATATGTACATAAAAATAGAGGTAAATGTAATTAATGCTTCTGTGTCATGTGTTCTGTTCAGAACTATTGCTGTCCCTCCTTCCTTAAAGCGTATGGCTTTAAAAAAACTAAGGCAAGTTATTTTTAGTTGGCTTTAACTTCAGTTCACAGCGAGTCTGTGCGTTTTATCATCGAGATTGAAACAGAGTTGCAAGCAGACGTTGTAGTAGTTCACTTTTCCTACAGAGAATTGTACTTCACTAATACTAATAATACTAAGGCCAGTCAAGTTTCGTACAGTTCTTATTCTAAACTGAGTTCACCGACTGATAAACACTGTTTAAAGACACAACGATGGAAAAATGATGTTAATAAAGGCCTCTGGCCTCGGCCAAATTTAATACGGCTTTGACTTTTACTAAATTAGTCAAATTCAGTCTCAGATTCTGAGCCAATCTTAATTTATTGCGGTATTGTTTATCAAAATGCGTCACAGTGCTGCTTGGGTAGTTCTCAGCTCGGCTGCACCGCGAATACTCCACCGTATGAGATAGAGTGCAAGCATTAAACAACATTCAATAATACCAGTTTGCTTGGCTTTCGGTTGCTGCTGCTGGAGTTTACATTTAGTCTGTGTAGTATGTACCTTACACAGTTATACCAACACTCAACTGTAGTCCTCCTCACACATAGTCCGCATCCCAATCATTCTCGGCAAATCATCTCCTATCTAAACCTCAGCGATCAGATAATCTACTCTGTCGTTGTTATCACTGTCAATGCCCCATTGTCTAATTACAGAAACGCCCCACAAACAAGGGGTAAATACCTGAACTGTAGGATTTCATACAAAAAGTACATTTAGGGCTATGGCATTTAATGTAGCTGAACAACAGCTAAACATCCAAATTAAAATGACACATGTTAAATAAAAGTAAAAGACTCTACGTTTTGTTTATACGCAACCAGCGAGAGCTGTAAAATGTGAAGTTTTTAGCGTGATAGAATTTTTACATATGGTTGCTGTATTATCCGGGGGTTATATCCGAGCGACTGTTGGTTCTGGTTCTACTTCTACCCTTCTACTGCATATAATACTACAATGGTCCTTTCCTAAATTCTAAACCCACTTGTACATTTATACTTACTGCTAGCTTCCAATCCAACGTCTACTACATATAATGTTATAAATATACAACAGCACATCAAAGGTTCCAGTTGGAATGGGGTACTAACCGATGGTGCCGCCGATTTTCTTAAAACTGGTTATAGCAGTCAAAATCTTAAAAAGCTGGCTGACCACGGCTGCTATTAGAATTTTAGGATGCTGTTAGAATTACTTTGAAAACTATCATTTCAAATCATATTAATATATTTCGTTGTAGCAAAAAATTTGTCTGCATTAAAGAGTGGAAAATTGACTTGACAATTAAACACGGCCCTAAAAATCTAGAAATGGGAAATGATGTCATATAGAAATAGTGAACCCCTAAGAACAACTATCATTAATAGTTTAGTCCGTTCATTCTATGAAATAATATACAGTATGACGCATAAAAAGGATTACTGACGTACACTAAAGTTGATTAGTGCGAGTTACTGGAGACGCGTCAGTAAGAAATTGCTTATTAAAAGATTTAGAAATGTATCAGAATGCTGCTAATGAGCTTACTACATTAATTACAATTACTGATAAAACTTGACGGAATGTGATAGCTTTTGAAGAATCCCTTAGTTGGCAATTTGTAGTAATTGCTCATTGATACGGATGGAGAATATTTTCCACATACCATATATGGTTTAATAATTTTTAATATCATTATTTTAGGTACTTTTTCTGAATTCTGATCCCAAAGAATCAATATTATAATAACTGCACACCTACGTACATGACGCAATGAAGTTGAAAGACAACTCGTAATTTGAAGCGGAGAGATAATCCCATAGGGCATTGGAACTAGTTTGTGGGTTCTGCCGTGTTTGATGGTTGGGATGTAGAATTTAACCGCCGCCTTCGACCCAAAATCTGACGGATGGAACCTCTGCAGTGTAAGTCTAGCTTTGGCTTTTATTTTATCCTTCATCGTTGCTGACTGGCTCTGACATTGGCTTGGTGCATGACTCTTCTTTCGTCTCTCCTGCTTTCCATTCCAAAGTGAAAGCTTTTCAGGGAGAGAGAAAGCTATTGTAGCTTCTGTGCTGACGAGTCCTGTTCACATTAAATAGTGTAACACTGCTACAGTACAGTGTAACTGTAATCTGTAAGTACAAAGAGAAAACTCAGACAGTGCTCCTATAGTCACAAGTCATATAGCAAATGCAAAAGCCAGAACCAGAGTTTCGTTGGCAGCCGCACATTCCCAACTTTCTAGCATGGCTACAGTTTCACAAAGTTGGAAAACTATTGATATACTAGAATATTTTATTGACAATAAATTATTTTCAATTCCACAACGTTACAGTACCTAATGCTTCTAGAAAAAAAAACCTTACGTTGATTTTCTTTAGCAGACCTACAAAAGTCATTGCTTCAAACAGCTAATCGTCCTCCAGTAAATATAAAGATAGAAAACGCTGGAATCGGAAAGTAAATTCCGAAACCATGTCCCCAGACATTATTATATAACGTGAAATGCAAGACATTATCATACTGACCGAAAAAGACTCGACATAACTTCCAGGCTTTACGTATGGACCTTTTCGTTTAAAATTTACTGTCTGCTGCTATTACTATTATATTATCTCCTATTTAGTTTCTAGTTAATTACATACTAGTTTATATAAGGGAATGAAAGCCACCTAAATGGGAGGAGAATACAAAAATATTTTTAACTGTACATTTTTGTGTAGTGCATATAACCTTCCATTGGGTTAGTAGTTTAGTAGCAGGCTAATAACGAAAAATAATAATTGACAATTAGCTTTGCTGTAAAATAATAAAAAAAACTAGTTGCAAAAATTTGGAAGTTAAAAATTGGGTACTCTGGGATCTCTTCGTAAGATCCGTCTCATTTTTCCCTAGTTTACACTTATTTTTGAAACTTTTATCTAAACTGAAGGTAGTACCACAGAATCGTGGTAAATTGACTACAGCTATGATGTTTGCTCTGTATGGA
>JAAAYG020042813.1:0-12690 GCA_009936455.2 Tomocerus minor
TTCTAAATTATTATTTGAACCCCCAATTTCATTAGTTAGTAACTGCAGAAAGCTTAAATTATCGAATAATACAAAAATTTGTATAGCTTCAGCTAAAATTCACTACTTTGTTAAACAATCTATTTGCATTTGCGTAAGTTTAAACTACAATTAATGAATTCGTCTATATTAATTTAAGCTTAATATTTATTACACTATCAGTCACAGATTATTTATATGAGAGGATGGAAAAAAGAATTTGGGTAACCGTGAAGAAATTCGTTGAGATTTCTTCGCCGCTATTCAAAGTTCTGTTTCTCATCTTTACAAATAACCTGTGGTAGTATAACATGTAATAAATATTGAATTGAATTCAATATGAAATTTCTGTCAATTCAAATGTGTTATTCATTTAAATGGACATACACTTAAAACATGCATTAAGTAAGTACTCGTCATTACAAAAAACGTCTATTGGGAGATATCTTATAAGTATATTATATCTGACATGAAATTTTGTAATGAATTGAAAAAAAACTCACAGTGACACGGCCCAAAAGTTATATAAAAATATTCAATAAGCCTGTTCATTTAATACGTTGTAACCCTTTGGTTTTCCTCTTTTTATGAGTGCTACCTCTAGGTTTAGTTAAATAGATTTTTACGGCATGCAAAGGTAAATGTTATAACAGTTTTAAATGGCCGTTGTATGAATTAACATATAACGTGTGCTTTGGGCTTAACATTGTTTATTTATAACTATCGAAAAAAGAGAAGGAAACTGTAATTCGATCTACTCAATGAAAGTTAATGGTAAAATAACAGATAACACGCATCAATTAGTTAGTTTAAATTTTACACTAAAGATATTCCAGATCGTGGAAATATACAAAATTCCCTACTGGGGAATATTGCTTATAACTTTTAAACCTGACCGTGGACATTGAAATTAGTTTTATTCGATTCCTTTTAAAATTTCGTGTCAAAAATGGAATTATGATATCTCCCAATTTACAGTTTTAGTAATGCCAAGCACTTACTATGCATATACCTATATATAAGTGCATGTTCATTTAAATGAATAACCCTATGCATATAAGTATTTAGCATTACTTTCTTACTTTAGCCATGTGTATATTACTTGTATTGGGCTATTTTGCATTTTGTAAAAGACATTCAATGATACAATTTTATGTTGTACCCTTTAAGCAGAAATATAAAATCGCAAAAAGGTCAAAGTAATGCATAATAATAGTGTAGGTATTTCCATTCGTACTAAAATAACTTCAATTTCATCCATCCACTATCCACCTGGATGAAATTAAAGTTGATAAAACCAATTTTATCCTACCCCTTCATTTCCTCCACGTCAACCCTGTTAAGGGTTCAATGTGTTCCTTCTTAATAAACCATTTTAAAAACGGCTGTAAATAAGTAGCGGTGATTGATTTACGGTGAAATACAAATGATTAACGGCGAAAACCGCATGATTTCCAGTGAAAAAGACATTAATCCTACGTATTCTGGTTCTCTGGGATTGTTAATATCATTCTGATCTAGTCTGGTTGTCTGGAATTGTTGCCATCATTCCGACATAGTCTGATTATCAGGGATTGTTAGTGATATCATAACAATGCGTTACTAATCATAACAATGCGTTACTAATCATAACAATGCGTCCAGTTTGGGGCACCCGATTTTGAAATCTAATGTTGCAAAATATCAAGGCAACCTGTTCCTAGGGAAAGTCGTAGGAGATTTTTTTTAGCTCTTCAAACAACGAAGAAATAAATACTTTTGTCCAAACTCCATGCATTTCTCCCGCTCCACGAAATTTTGGCGCTTGTAGACAGTTTTTGGAGAAACCCCTACGGCTTTCCCTCGGTATCGGAAAGGTCTACGTTTAAAAAAAAATCAGCGCCCTAGCCCCCTCGGTGGCTAAAAAAACGATTTTTGCGTATCGTCGATGCACCCTTTATATCATAGTTTATTAGCCGTTTCATGGGAATAAAGAAAATATTGTTTTCAGACGCAACGCGGAAGGAAAAAAGTTTTTCCTCTATTTTCTGAATACTGCATAGTAAAGTGATGATAATGTAGGTGTCGTTTTGCACACATAGTATAAACCCTTCTATTTTTTGATATAAAAAGTAATTTATTAGGTCATTACTAACTGAAGTTTCAGTAAAAAAATTGACATGAAATGCTCCAAATAAATTAGTTGGAGTAGAGCTTGAACACTTTTGAATATATTGGAAAATAGCTGAGGTGCATATGGTTGCAAAACACTTTTAACATCAATAGTTTATTAGGCGTTTCACGGGGATAAAAAATATTGTTTGCACACGCAACGCGGAAGGAAAAAAGTTTTTCCTCTATTTTCTGAAGACTGCATAGTAAAGTGACGATATGCAGTTGTCGTTTTGCACACGCATAGTAAACCCTTCTATTTTTTGATATAAGAAGTAATTTATTTGGTCATTACTAAATGCAGTTTCCATAGAAAATTGACATAAAATGCTCCAAAGAAATTAGTTGGAGTAGAACTTTTGAATTTGAAACACTTTTGAATACATTATAATAGCTGAGGTCCATATGTTTGTTTGAAATCAATAGTTTATGCAACCGTTTAGTGGGGATAAAGAGAGAATTGTTTGTAGACGGATGCCCTCAACTCGGAACGAAAAACAGTTTTTCCTTTATTTTCTGAAGACTGCAAAGGAAAGTCACAATGTACGTACGTGCCGTTTTGCACACATAGTAAACCCTTCTATTTTTTGAAACTAAGTTAACTAAATAATTTATTAGATCACCAACTGCTGTTTCTATAAAAGAATTATCATCAAATGTTCCTAAAACATTAGCTTGAGTGAAGCTTGAACGCGTCAAAATAAATGTTGAATCTATCCAATGGTCAACTGCCGACAATTAATTAAATATTTTGCCGATAAATTATTTGATCAGGGAAGGTTTTAATTTGGAAATCCGGAGCAAAAATTTACACTATTATATGGTATCCAGAATTAGATGCGACAAAATGCTTTTCGGAAATCGTAACCATAGTTATTTAGTACTCATTTTTTAATTATATTTGTGAACGAAAAGGTTAAATATAATTACGTAAGGACCGCCGACACATGCAATTTGCCACCTTTTGATTTCGTAAGTTAAATGGTATTGTTACGCAATTCTTGAAACTTATTTTTAATGGAAAACAAAAAAAACTACCATATAGTACTCATTTTAGTATGAAGATATGAAAAGCTTTCGTAGTAATTTGAGTGTGATACCCGAATGTTTCGTAATAAATTCCATTCATTTTGGTGTTCATCCAATTGAAGCAACGGTCATGACATGAGAGTGATGCCAAGTGTGTGTGTGTTTCAATATTTAACATGATTCTCAAAAGTGGCAATAACCATTTTCTATTTACGGGCACCTGCCTAAATTCATTGACATATAAAGTTGTAATCGGATTATTGAAATGCTCATCAATAACTGGAGAGTACCTGTCGTAAAAGTAAACGACTGCACAATCCGAAAATGAATTGACCAGTAATTCCAAATCCGTTATTTCGACATTGTCTTGTAAATCAACTCTTGTAAATAATAAAATTGAAAAAAAAGTATTCGAATATTCGACACTATTTTTGGGGATTTTACTTGCGGTCATGAATTTAACCAGAAATGTTTTCGTAAAATAAACCAGAAATGTTTTCGTAAAGTAAACCAGTAATTTTTTATAACCTTGCTTTGTGGTGAAAGAATATTATCTAAGTACCTAGTTTGAAAATACGTTTCAAATATACTTTCAATACTTTTTGTAAAAAGAATAAATTATATAGTGACGATGTTAACACAATTTAATTTTCTATTTTCTAACTTTTAATAAAAGATTACTTATTTCATCCCACGCACTGAGCATTGAATTGTTGAGTTTTATTTTTACCCCAATATTTAAAATTAACATTAGTAGGCATTCTGCGCCCAGAACACCTACCCATGTTAATTTTAAGATTTGTGGTAAATATGAAACACATCATCACAAAATAAAATATTTCGGAAATAAATATGAAAACAACTAACAAATATAAAATAGCGAATGAAATGCAAATATTAAAAATGTGGGTTGATTGAGAATCAATTTCGGGGTCAGTTTTCTCAAGTTGAAACATGAAAGTTTTACTTTTCAAAAAAATATCCCAATGTAAGAAAAGTTCGTTGATCCCGGAACTCAAGAAGTGTAACATTTGTTGATGGAGTTGCTGTTTAATAATGAAATTAGGGATTTTAAAAACCATTTTCTGATGAACGCCAGATTTTCCTGAACCTATTTTAAATTTGGTACTGCTAAAAGCATATTTTCTGTAGATATTCAAATGAGTGTGATAATCAATAAATGCTCTTCTCTTTGAACAATCCTTTAAAAATAATTTCGTTCTCTCAAGCAACAACCCCATACTGTCTCCACATCTGTACTGAGGAGCACCTATAATAGTGTCAGGAAAACCTTTCTGTGGTGTTTGCGTTTCTGAAATATTTCCTGACAATTTATACCAAAGCCACTCCGTCATATCAGTTCCTAAAATATCGTTGTCTATTAATATATTTTCACTATTTTTAAAAACGTGTTTTTCCGTGGCAATAAGCTTCGAAGAGCATTGGCGAGTATTAAAACTGCCACAGGAATCTTTTGTGTGGTTTGAAATTGGTTTATCAAGGCAGAAAGGCCAATATCTCAAAAATATCCTAGATTTCCTGTTCGCGGAGGCGATTAAATCTGTTAAACCCGAAGGGGCAATTAAAGTAAAGTTAGTGAGTTCTTCGATGTAATTAAAAGTGTATATCATAGGAAGTGGAACTGTCAATCTGCTGACGATCAGTCCTTTGTAACTGTTACTAACTATAATTCCAAGTAATATCCAAATCCCAAAAGTCGGCATTAATTTTCTTTTATCCATATTTCTACTAATGTTTACCGATTGTTCAATCAGAGCAGCAAAAAGATCAAAACAATTGCAGACTAGCATTTTTAATTTGAACTGTGTATGTCGGCGAATTTTTGGTACTGTCATCATTTGCAAAGAGAACAATAGTGTCAAGTATATCATTGATACAAACAGTAGTATCCAACATTTCATATCATAAGGCGTCAAGAAAAATTTCCAAAAATAATCCTTTTCCTCTACTCCAGTACAAGTCACGAATTTTAAACTGTCCATTTTGTACACTACTTGTGACGATTCAAATGGGAAATAAAGAAACCAACGTTTTATTTGTCCATCTGAAAAAAATTTAAAATTGTATTTGTTTTCAGAAGTAATTATGTTGTAGCTTTCCCATAAAAATGTTTCAAGCATATTTTCATGTTTTAATTTTTGAGAATCTAGTGATTTAAAAGGATTTATCCATTTGGCATCAATTGATGATGAAGAGAGATTTAGTGGCACTAATTTTTTGTTAAGGTCACTGAGTTCGTAAACTAGTTTTGAAACGGTGTAGTATGTATCCACAAATATGCGAAATACGTCTACAACTTTTTTCCTGCTTTTGGAATTAGTTGGAATTGGTAACACGTCTGTTAGTTTTCCCTCATAAAGGGAAATATTTGAATGCCTAATTTTTGGGTTCTGACTAATTGTGATCAGATAAGGACAACCCTCGCACCATGTTTGTGCACTGTTTATTTCGCAAGTTAAAATGTTTGTTTGATTCACTGAAAAATTATCGTGAATAGTTAAAGTCAAAAAAAAGCCTTGAGTAAACATTTTAGGGCGATAGGAAGGGAACATTTTTGTAATGTAAATGTGATAACCGAAATTTTCGTAACAAAGTCCGCTTTTGCTGCTCATATCAAGGCAACAATCGTTAAAGAGATTCAACGTGTTTAATTCAAAATGTAAAATTACTCTCAAATATTTAAATATCCATTTTCTATTCACAGACACCTGCCTAAAATTATTGACATGTAGAATTGTAATGGGGTCTTTTAAACTCCCGTCTATAATGGGGGAGTATTTATCGTAGAAGAACACCACAGCATAATTCGAAAATGTATTGACTAACATTTCCAGATCCGTTACTTTTATGTGTGAGTGTGATTGTACTGTAGAAAATAATAACAGCGAAATAAATATCCCTAGGTATGACTTCATCATTGAAAATTTAGTAGGTTAGAAATTGTTTTTAAAGAAAAATTG
Source organism: Tomocerus minor (assembly GCA_009936455.2). Classification (NCBI taxonomy): domain Eukaryota; kingdom Metazoa; phylum Arthropoda; class Collembola; order Entomobryomorpha; family Tomoceridae; genus Tomocerus; species Tomocerus minor. The sequence continues at coordinate 6,180 of JAAAYG020042813.1, forward strand.
TTGAATTTACGACGAATAGCTTTTTTGATGTAATAGCAGAACATTCATTTCAATTGTGTCTACTTGATACTATTCCAATTTTCACTTTATCCACCCAATTACATAGATGAAAATAAAACTTGTGTCTACCAAAGACATTTGTACAGATTTGTAATTGTATTTAGTTTTGTACATCTTTAAAATAATAAAGGTGAAATAAATTTTGTTTTAAGGTCACCGAGTTCGTAAATACGACTTCCTCATTAAATAATTATGAAGTTTATAAATTGTTTTTTAAAGCAAGGGAAGGTAGGTGTTACTCCTAGTAAAAAAGTAAAACAAGTAGGTAGCAACAAATGTTTTGCAAGACATTTCTAGTAACAAACCTTGGATCACTTGGTTTCGTAATATTTGGTCTCTATTATTTTATGGGCCGCTATTAATTCTAAGAATTTCAATTTAATACTACATAACGATTATTATATATGGGCAATACAATTGTTAAGCACAGCTATTGATGTTTGCATTTATTGGGAAATTATCAATGCAACAATAACTGAGGACAATTGTAAGTATAATTTGTCCATGCAATGATTGAATGATTATGACCGAAAAGTGTGGCTCTTATGTATAATTAATATTTGATAGGGATCTTGGACCGTAATAGCAGCCTGGGGTTGTCTTACAATAGCACTTGAAAATAAAGAGCCAGGCAGTTTTAATAATAAATGAACACCTGAATCTAAGAGTATAAGCTGTATGTTTACTGATAATAAATTATTATTTACATCACAAACATCAATACAATGCGATAAGTTCAAAAACAGTCCATGCATGCCCTTTATTTTTAGAGCTACAATGTATCTCTTACTTTAAATGGAAATCGCTGTGGGTATGTAATGAAACTAATAAACTGTTGTAAACAATCTAACAAGAGATGAAATCGCACACTCGAAAATGCTAATACCTAACTTGTAATTAAGTGACAAATTTACATCATGAATTATACACAATTATAATGTATTAGTAGTACATTACATTACTCATTACGTAACGTGTGTTGGTTGTGTACTGCCAAGAATTCCCTACTGTGATGCTACAGGGAATGAAATCCAAGCAAATTTTCAAAGAGCCTTAAATTTGCTTGGATTTCATTTCCTGCAGCATCACATTGGGCAAGAAGTCTCTTATCGCAGTCTGTGAAATACACCATACATATGTCAATAGTTCGTTTTTGGTGACCTATTGACCCTATTGACTTCGTATTTCAGTTTATTCTGTCATGGACGCTTGCCAATACGTCAGTGAAAACCATTTTTCGTTAGTTGTTTCCGTTTTCGAGAAACATTGATTTGGCCTTTGACCTATTGACCCTATTGACTTCGTATTTAGTTTTATTCTGTCATTGGCCCTTGCCAATACGTCAGTGAAAACCATTTTTTGCTAATTGTTACCGTTCTCGAGAAAAATTCCCTTGAACACCGACACACAGACACACAGATTTCCAATGCATTCCCATTAGAGATTTCATCTCTAATAAAGGGGAAGAAAGATGAAGCTTGCTTTTATTGCAATAGATAATATCGAAAGAAAAAATTTCATGGCAACTTTTTGTGTGCAATTAATTAATTATGCATGAAATTTACGAATGTACACTTTAATTACATGTTCTTTCCAGAACGTTTTTATGTCAAATTTTATCGGCAATTATCAATTATGTAATTCATACGCAATAATCTATTAATTGTATACTTTTTCTGAGTAAAAAGGATAGAAAAAATAAGAACGATGATTAATAGTGAGTATTTTTAGTAAAACAATATGGTACAACAGTTTTCCAGGTGCGCAATAAATAGTAATTAAATAAATTGGGTAGTTATTATACTTGCCCAGACGCAAGGCCCACATTCAGACAGTACATGGCCAGTTGTGTGTAGTTTAAGAATAAGAAGTTTATCGTAATTGTCTTTTTAATTTTACCTAAAAATCATTCCATTCATGTTAAAAAGTGGGCAACTATGATGTTTTTACCGGTTTTATTGCGCAACCTATGGGAATGTGGTAATTACGCAAATTAAGTATTCATTGGTAATTTATCACCATTGTAAAGGAAACGAGTTGGCCAAAAAAAAACTTGTTTACAGCATAGGCATAATGGAAAATGGAAGTATGCAATTAGAGGCACAAGCAATCTGTGACACGAATTTGCAACTAAAATGGTCGACTGTGTTTGCTTAACCTACAATTTTTTCTTTTAATAGCAAACTTTTTCAAGGATGAATTTCTTCAATACAGAATTTTTAAATACCCACGCATTAAATAATAAATGTGATCATTTGTAAGCAAAATTTTAGCTAGCTAGCTGATCGACACATAACAACAATAACAGTACATTCTAGCAGAATTTGAGGCTCCTTATGAATAGAAATAAATATAAACAAATTTTATATCAATTTGTTTTACCAATTTGCCACTATTATACAATTATACTGGTTTTGGGTGGTGATTGATATTTTAACTTTCTCCATAAAATGATTCCATTCCAGTAAATATTCATAACTTACATTCGCGAGACTAGATATTCGAAAGGATTTATCCATATGGGATCATTTGGTGAATAATTGTGTTTTGGGAGTATTAAATTTATTATCAAGTTTTGATAATAAAAATTACGCTATGCAATTGTTGTTGCTATTCTGCTTTCAGAACTTTTTGTAACTGCTAAAATATCTGTTAAATTGTGGTATAATGCCTGATGTAACTTTTGGTTTGTTGTCAAAATGTTTAGCTATGTTAGGGCAACCGGCACCGAAAGCCAACTCAATTCCTATTTCGTATGTTAAATTTTGTTTGGAGATTTTGGAAAAATATTTTAGCAATTAGAGCTAAAGAAAATTCCCGCGTGACCATTCTAAGACGATTTGAATTAAAAACTGTCGTAAATTAATTGAGTCAGTAAGTCTATTAAATAGTAAATAAATAAATTTTAATTTAATAATAGACCTCAGAAATCTTCTCAATGTACAAATTTAATATTTATTTGTACTATTTTTGGAAATTACAGATATATTTATTATTTTAAATCTCCAAATAATAAATGATACAAATGCATCTAGTGCACCCTACAAACATGACTGCTGTTTAAATAATATTATTCTATGAAAGAAAAATGTAGAGCTTATATTGGGTGATGTTTACAACTTCAGTCTTTGAATTTATTTTTTAGCAAATGTGCATTGAAGATTAATATTAATAATAATTTACATAAAAACGATTATTTTATGTATGATGAGAGTCATTAATCCCATTTGACGGCACGGTGTTGACTGTTGACGGTGTAGCAGTGCCACAGCGGATTCACATCGTTCAATCTTGATTAAAAGAACTTTTCAAGGCTGGCAAAATCGAGGTTACATCAAAATACAAACTGTAGCTCAAACAGTGACATATTATAATACATGTATTATTTACTACACAGTATAAAATAATCACAGAAAAAGTACAAATAATACAGGGAACAAAATGTAAAACGTATTTACATAAGTAGGTACTCAAAATAAATAACAATACTGCATGGTCAGACTAGTAAGTAAGGAATTTACCCGTACATATTGGGTGGAGGGGAATTAGCCCCACTTTTAATAATATGGATTGAAAACTGGTCATTGAAATAATCTTCTATATTATCTAGAACTTGTTGTGGGGATTCAGTGTAGGTAATAAAAAGTCCTTGAATCATGGACATACTAACAGGTGTGCTCAGATTTGAAATTTTCTTAACTAGTTTATCTTTAAGTTCAGTATAATTATCTACTGGGAATTCCTCGTGAGGAAAGAACCTAAAGAACATCCCCTCAATCTGCACCTCGTCAGGATTATCAATTAGAACTTTTACATCAACACGACCTGGTCGAGTTAATGCCGGATCTAATTTTTCTACGTGGTTACTTGTCATGAAAACAATTCTGCCTTCCATGGAGCTAACTCCATCCAGGGCATTCAGAAGTCCTCGGAAAGTGATTCGCGTATCGCTGCAGCCTTCAAAAGCCAAATTAGTTTCCCTGGAACTAGCACCTTTATCATCCCGACTGATAAAAGCTGCATCAATATCTTCCAGAAGAATAATACTATTTTTAGGAGCTTGATTCATTAGTGTGTTAAGCTGATCATCAGTAAGTCCCCGATGGTTCAAAGACAAAATACAAATGTCACTGTCCAATTCTCCAGCGAGTGCACGGATCAAACTACTTTTTCCATTTCCAGGAGGTCCGTACAATAAATATCCGCGTCGGTGAGGAATTCCACGATCTTCGTACCATTTCCCTTTGCTTAAATACGTGCGAATATCTTGCAATAGACTTTGTACACGATTTCCAGATAAGATGACACTGTCAATAGGGCGTTTCCGAATCGGGCTCCTGCTCTCGTACCAATTGTCGTAGTCAATATTCAATACTTTCGTGAAATCCTTTTTAGGTTCTTCTGGTTTTGGGATTGCATCGTTTAAAATTGCTTGGAGAACGCTCTGATTTTTCTTGAATGTAGTTAGCTTGATGAATTCATAGGTTTCTTGTGAGCATCGAATTTTAGGAACGACTTTCCTTTGGAATAGGATCCAGTGACCTTCATGCTCAAATACTAATCGGCCATATCCTGGGAAAAACTTTGAGCTCACTTTGTCTGGATCGCCATCCTCTCCAAATTTTATCTCCGCACATGCCGTTGCATGTTTGGATATCACCACCTTCTTTCCAACCCATTTCAAAACGTTTTTGTGCATGTCGTGTCCCAAATTAATCCCACCGTATACAAGCACCGAGCTCTGTAAGTCACAAAAAATAATCAAATTATTCATTGTAATTGATTTTGTTGTTTATTTTAATAGGTTCAGGGTATTTTGAATTTTTTTAATTCCTTCAATTGAATATTCTCACAATTTTTATAAATTACCCTGCAATTTTATTCTGTATTAGAGCTCCATAACTGACACTTAAATACAATGATGAATCAAAAGGATTTTTAAAATGATTTACCGTGAAATAATTGAAGAGAAGCGTTGCACATATTTTTGTTACAAATAAAACTGCTACTACTATCAATGGCCAGAATAAATTTATAATACAATATCTCCATGTGAAATATATTCCTAGAAGTCGACACACATTTAGCCCAGATAACAATAGACACAGGAAACTAAGGTTTTTTAATGTAAATCTATCAGTGAAAATAGAATGTAATTCTGTATTTGTCGGATTTGATTCCACTGTTGGATTTGATTCCACTGTCGGATTTGATTCCATTGTCGGATTTGATTCCACTACCGGAACTGACTCCTTTTTTACTTGTGATTCCGTTGCCGGAGAAGATTCTTTTTCTGTAGTATTCGATGCCATTGCAAGGAGTGTTGTCTCTTTGCCGACTAATTCACCAGTGAGTTGTGCCGGGAGACCGGCACTTGCTTTTATAGTAAATCTCTTGTCATCATCATCGAATTTCGTGTGCATCATGTTCATATGTATAAAGCATAGATAAAGGCAAAGCATACAAAAATATGCAAGTTTTTTGCCCATGTTTTGCTGGGATGACTGTAGCAAATACTAAGAAAGTCCCACGCAACAGTAGAATGAATACAGAGTATAAAAACGTTAAATTACTTTCGCTGAATGAACGTTATTGCCTTTTGCAAAGAGTTCATACGTTTCATTTCTGCAAAGCAGAGTGTATTCCTACTGAAATGTGAAGTACTCTACAGATACGTAAACAGTACGTATCTGTAGTAAAGCAGAGGGAACGTAAGTTAGATCGACTGAAGCACGGCACAACAACGACGAATATTATGACTCATAGATAGTGTTATTAGATCACGTCTACGTTTTCAGAAACTCTGTAGGTAAGAACGGCAAAATAATGATTAACCGTAAGTTAAGCCTAGAATGATTCATATACTCAGTGAATAAATCTTATAATATATGCTTTATAACATATAGACTATTTATTGAACAAAAAATATAGATAGTAAGATGTATAGTCCTAAATACAAAGGTAAATAGAGAAACTGTCCTTGTTATTCTGAATACAAATGAAATGTCGATAAAAGTTGACATTGAACCCGAGCAACCTTCACTTGTAATGCAACGCAACGTGTTCCTAACCTTACTCCCTGAAAATTGCATATCTATAGCGAAAAACTTTTGCTATATAGTATAGCAGCAAGATCAACAACGCGTCACCGTCCTAAACTGCATTAATTATTCATAACATAAGAAGGTAGGTAGCTATCTTTCGCTAACACAAATACACCTGCGTTGTCATAAAAATTATAATACTAGACCTATAATATATTCTATGTTCTGTTTAATGACTAGACTATAGTTTTAATATTTATAGTATAGTATAATGTTAGATTATAATATTTAAGGGCATATTTATTGTTACAGCCGATGTATCCTTCCAAGTAACTACGCTATCCAACTGTCTGTCAGATAGAGACCTATTAAAGTCCAGTATACACCTCACACTGTAACTACGCTAT
>JAAAYG020042824.1:0-12689 GCA_009936455.2 Tomocerus minor
GAGGTGTAGGATGCCCCGTGTAAAAACCTTGAACGCACTTAGATCAGACTTAAGAGTTCCTCTTGCGTATTCGTTGGGCTAGGAACAGGGACTAGGAACTATTCCTCAAAATATTCAATCCTGTTTCAGTTTCCTTGATCTAGCTCTGTGTGTGTTAGGGGGAGTGTATGATCTACAGAGTAGAATCACACAGACTGTGTTCAAGTCTATAGTAGTGGTACTTATCTACCAGAACAACTTTACTGATGAAAAGTATCCTCAAAATATTCGTTCCTGTTTCCGTTTCCTTGATCTAGCTCTACAGCACGCCAACAAATTATATCCTACAGTAACAATAACATCCTCTGTTTTGGCTGATACTGATGACTCCATAGCTAGGAAGCACATTCCAGGACTAAAACGTATTGTCTGTTTTAAATGCCGTTGCCCGTGTTCTTGGCATAAAAGATCGACATTTGGAAAATCAAAATGCCACTTTTGGGAGAACTGGGAAAGGATTCCCTTATTTATGGTTGTTGAGATTAAACAAAAACTAGAAAAGATTATGACCTGATTCTTTCAAATCAAGAAATAAGCAGCCTCTCTTTTACATCTTTGCATGAATGCATGGGAGCCACCCTGCAATCTACAAATGTGAAATAATAAAGCGTTTAAGGGTACATTGGACTTAAATGAAATTATTAGAAAATCTTGAGTACAAAGACAACACAGCCAGGTTTAACGCATCTAGCTCTATTGAATGCATTAATTGCTTTAATTTAGTAGGTATGTATAGAATGTAGAGACATATAAGACGAAAATAAGTATGTGTAACTGTAAATTTTACAGTTTTTATTTCTAATTCGGTTTGTTATTTATTAATAAATTTTGTAAAATACGTTTATATGTTAATAATTGTGTACACTTTGGCCTTCCTGTGCCCACATCCCATGAAAAGTTGCAGTAACGGGACCTTCTGCTCTAAAGTTGACTGTTGCAATTTCTGACATGTTTTTGGCATTCAAAATCAACAGAGTCACAGCCTGTTGATCTTCTTTATGCATCAAAGCCGACAGAATAACACCATCGTCCTCAGCTGGATTTTCAAGGGTCGGATTAGCAACAAAAATGGGTTCAGATGCCAGTATATCTTTCTTCGTCCACGATGTTTCTTTGCCAGTAGATACGTCGATTTTTGAAATCTATAAAGATGTAATATTCGATTGAAAAGTCTTAGCTAATGTGGCTAATACATATATGCATGACAAATTGAATTGAAGAATATAAATTCTGTTAATTGACAATAAATTATTACAAAGGATGTCTGTCACTCACAATATTCGGCTCGTCAATGCCCCTAGATCCTGGATTATCAGAGCTAAGCCCATACAAAAATTTGTATGATTTTCCATTGTACTTGTAATTTATTCGCGGCAACTCCAACCATTGCTTACTCAAGTGACGAGGGGAGCAATCGACAATTACTGCCCCAGATTTTGATTTACTACTTAAAGTAGCTGTAGCTGTGGCGTCAGCAAGTTCCACCAGATTTTCTCCTGGCTTTTCATCCTGAAAATTGAACAGCATAACTTAGTTATTTCAGAACCTTTTACGACTAGCTTTTGTCAACAAAACGTAAGCGTACAGCGTACATATAGTTTTTTTTCGGTATAAATTATAAGTTATTTCATTGTATTTATCTCTGTACCCCAGTAACGTTCAATGGAAGAACAAATCTTCTTGCCGTTGCGCTTTTCAGCCATTCTCCAGGCTCATCCTTCTTGGAAACCATAAGGTCTTCAAGTATCTATTACATAGTAATTATGTATATTCATTGTCATTTAATTAAAATAAAGTGTTTGCAGCATAATAATATTAATGTTTGTGCGGAGAATATTACTTCTATACAAAAATATACAAGGAACATCATTATGTACCTGTCCACTATTGTAACCGGCAACATCGACAATCAGATGACCATTTTCTTCATAAGCGTTGATATGGTGGAAAGTAAATAGTCCCTCTACCTCGTAAACCACAGGATGAATAACTCCATCTTTCATGGAGACAACGTGAATCCTTGTCTAAAAATGTGTACAAATTAATGCAATCTGAATTATCTAAATCATGCAAATCTGTTTTTGCATGTCTATATGGAAATGTGGTGCAAAATTTTTAATTTATATATTTTGGTGATAAAAATGTGGTGAAATCCAAACCTTTTCATTGGGATACCACTGCATACAATCTGAATATGCTTTCTGAGTAATATCAGAGGTTAGAATTTTCAGAAGATTTGTGCATATGGGTGATTCGATGAAAATGATTTTGTCGGAAGTCATTCCAAAACTGTGGTAATAGCAAGGGTTGAACTTCCAACGGGAAGGAATCTCTGCTATTATCTTCGCGTTTGCGTAGCTACTTTCTGTTTCGTAACAAAAAATAGAGAATATTTCATGATTCAGTAATACATGTAGCGAAAACGAATTTTCTGAAAAATATACGCGAATTACCATCGTCACTGTTAAAAGTTGGAGGAATTTTGACTATGCAGTAATGGGGTCCTTTTTTGTGTTTGTAGTTGTTTCCAATATTTAAAACGGTTCCATCCTCAAGAACGTGTGGATGAGCAGTAGCTGTGTTTAAAGCGACGTAATCTTCGATTTTGGTTCTTCCTAGAGACTTAAGATTATCAGGGTCTAGTCTGTGAATGAAAACAGTTTCCGTCATTGCGTATAACTGATCTCCGTAATAAGCCACATTGACGCTGCAGTTGTCTGTCATCTCGGCCGCTCTCGTTTTATATAGAATACCAACAAATGAAGACTTCATTCTATGCAGAAAATTTCAGACACATCATTAATTCTGTGAGCCCGATTGACGATATTATATGTACATGATAGAAACGTACTAGTCGTCATTTTTCAGTTTACTCCATGAATTTTCATGTCTTACCTATTAAAAAGACTATGACAAGGGTCCCTGAAGGCTTTCGTTCCATATTCGGACACCACAATTCTTTTAGCTTCCATGTTTGCCTTGTATGTTTCACTTTCCAGTGCACGACTTTGATATGTGGCCTGTACAATAAAAGATTAACATTCCCCAGTTAGAAAAGATGGTAAAGCTACGGGGAAATGTGAAGTGGACTGACTGTAAAGTCCGCTTTATTTAATATTTTTGCAATTTACACTCATAATTTTGTTCGTCGTGTCCTAGTTCAGTCTCATTTTACTTTTCATTTGGGCAAATGATTCAGAGATCACCTTAGATGTAAGTGCATGAATTTAAATTCTTGCAAGAATATGTGAATATTATTATTGTACTGCGAATGGTAAAATCATAGCCATATAATAATTAATATGTAGGTACCATTTATTTATAATTTTAATAAACTTCTGCAGTCTTTAACTAGTAAAAGCCGAAAATTAAAAAAAAAAAATCATAAAATCATACTTCTCCATCCTTAATGTGGAATCGGTGAAGAACAGACAATCCATCAAACAGGTGATTGTATCTGTCTTTGCCAACCTCAAAAACTCCAGCACCGTTTCTTATTAAAGTTCCTTCCAACCACACAGGGATTTGACCTGAGTAAAATATTTTAATGAGTACAGATGTAAATTGTAATGTTAATGCATGCTCAGTTTTCCCATTAATTCAAAAAAATGATTTACCTGTAACTTTTCCTTTAACCGGTTCATGCGTTTGCTTATCGCTGTGTCGGAAAAACAGATTCGGTTCAACATTATTTGAGCCCATGTTACTTGTTGCTTGTGTGAAAAATATTTTCTCAGTAATTTATGTAATTAATCGTTTAATTAAAAGAGCGTTTTTAGAAGTAATTGGACCATGAAATGCTGGAAGACAATTGTATGTAAAACAGCAAGTCTCTTGGATTGGAGTGTATTATATATTAGACTTTGGCTGATGAGTATGAGTGTCCTGTCAACTCAATGCATAGCCAATGACAGGGCAAAGTTAAGCTCAAGGTCTTTCGCCATTCTTGTATGTATTTTACCTAGTGTGTGGGTCGTATGATTCCAGTGATGCAAAAGCTATTACATTTTACTAAGCAGAAAGTTTATTCTAGTTGCTAACTGGGTATTATATATTATATAACTAAAGACAGAAAAACTGGAATATAAAAACATTCATAGCTTGAAAGTGCATACAGATGCGGATTCCTATGAGCATAATGTGGAATGTACATCACACTGAAACGAAACAGAATCTTCTCTCTACTCTCTACTCTCTACGAACTCTAATATATACAGAAACAAAACATACACATAGTATTGGTACACATGTTGCAGAGCAACTGACGCAACACGTGGAAGTTGTACTTTGTATTGTTATATAAGAATTAATACAGCAAAGGATCTGTTGTTGATTTAACTTGTTTTGCCTTATCTTTTGGATGGGTGGGTTTTCATACCGATCCTATAAGTTTGCTGATATGATATGATAATTTATTATCTAAGCTTATATATTATAGCTATCTCAAAGTAAAACCACTCACTGCTCATAATATGACGCTTACATCTCACAATAGGATGATCGAATATAAATCACACAAGCAAAATTGGTAATTCTAAGCTTATAATTGCTTCGCGATTTTATATAAATATTGAAAGACCTCTGTAGTTACTTTTTTGCTAATTACTATTAGATGACTGCATTTTTGAAATAGAGTCTTAGCCTTAGCCATATATATAACACACATTCCCAGCACTCAATTTAACACTTTGTTTCTGGTTTTTAGAATTATTTGCCTTTATTATGGAGTAGTATGCCTTAGACAGCGAATAGATATGCATAAATAGTACATTGTATGTAATTAATTATCGGTAATAATAAATAAGTTATAGTTCAATTTTAAAAGTTCAATTAGTTTATAATGTAGGTAGTTAATTCAAGGAATTAATAACTACAGTATTCAAGCGGTCTTTGTTTTCAGGTTTTGTGAAAGGAATTTAGTGAGTGTAATAGATTTACATGCAGAAAGCACGCTGTACACTCGCAAGAACAATCGGTCACAGTCACATGTCATCATGCAATTGAATTGTAGTAATATTATTATTTTAATATCATGTAGGTCGCAGGTCCAAGGCCAGGTTGCCAAATAATTCAATAAAATTCCTTGGAAATATACTTGCCGTCACGCTCTCTTGTTTAGTCGTCAGGAGCGGAAATGGCAATCGGAAAGATAATGAAAGAAAATATGTAAATCCTTTCATTTCCATTTCCAGTATACATCAACATAGTGTGCATTCTGTGCATATGTATATGTATGTATGTCACCATTTTAAGCTATGACCGGTGAGGTCGGTTACCCGGCTAGCGATCTAAGTGACTTAATACTCTTAATTTACTAATAATTGGTATTTAACTCAAATTAATTATTATTATACTAATTTTTGCTAAAGCTTAGATCTTGACAAGGTTAGGGCAGTAACAAACTGCAACTTAAAAACCTGAAATGTAATTATGACATTCAAATATTCATCGTCAACAATTACCTAGTTAATTTAATTTGATTTATGATAAATATATACTATTATTAATTCAGTGTTGATTATGTTTTATAAAATAATCCGTACTGCCCCAAGCTGTAGAAAAATCTTACATAATTATGATTATTAAGGTTTAAATACTGATTAATAGTAAATTAAGAGTATGAATTCACTTATATCGCTAGACGGGTAACGGATCTCGCAGGTCATAGCTTGAGACGGTGACACACTATAGACACTATATTTAACCCACGTATATATATGAAAATTTTTTTGCGTGTAAATTAAAATTACGAAGGTGAATCATTCATTATTACAATTGACCAAAAGTAGAAAACGCGTCTGAGGAAAATACTCCATAAAATTGTACACGTGCATGGATAAGAACAATGGGTAGTTATGTTATTTAATCATTCCTCATCTCAGTGCAAATAACACAGACTTGTTGTAATAGCACTTATAACTGTTGTGTGCGTTCTGTATGCTATAATAAAATAATTCCGTGCAAAATTAGTCCAAGTCTTTAATTTAAAATTATATGTCACTGTTTGGGCGCGGGATTTTATTTTGCTGTAACCTCGAAGTTTATCCCAGCCTTGACAAACAGCTCATATAATTATGGTTGTACGCTATGAATCCGTCGCTCGGGATGGCACTGCTACGCAGTGCCATCAAATCCGAGCGCCGAATCCATAGCGTATAACCTATTAATTACACGAGATTATTAAACACAAACTAGGCATGTTATAAATATAAGTAACAAGCTAATGGAGCAAGTCAGTGCAACTCTAATTAGGTTTTACCTGTACATGGAATGAATTGCTACAAACATCTTCTTTGTAATTATAGACATGCATGAAATTGTAACATCTAAAACCAATGCAGTATCATATACAGTGCCTGCCTTTCGTACATAATGACTAAAGAAATATTTACATGAAAGAATGTATGACCATTATCATGTCTTCGTGTCTGCATAAAGAAACAAATTGGAATTTCCTGATTCGATTAATGTTTTGGAATAAATATATGTTACAATGATTTTGTGTTCATGAATAGCTTTAATAGAGGTTAATTATGCTTGGATATTTGAACCCTTCATTTACATACGGCATTTGCATTTTCTTACATTTTCCCAAATGTATTTCATTAATTGAAATAATGAGAATTTATGGTAAAGGGGGCTTATGTAGACCCTCTGCTGAGTGTTACTCAGTTTACCTGTTAGTAAGTAGTACTTTTCAACTCACTTCGAAAATCTTATTTACAATCTATCTCTCTGTGGGACAACTAAATATTTAAGTACGTATACCTTTACAGTAAATATAAACCCAGCAATAATGAAAATGAACAGATTAACCATTACTGACGAAAATGGTTTCAAAGAAGTTGTAATATCGGGCATTTCAGGTATGTGACACAATAGAAAAATGTAAAGCTAAAAATAATTAGTCACATTTATATAAGTGTATGGATTGTAGACGTTATCTTATACTTTATACAAGGAATATCTAATTTTAATTCCATATAACTGTATACAAAAGGAATTCAATGTAGATAGAAAAATGTGTTTCAGGCTCATTTTATTGCTGAGTTCACAATTACACATATTAGTCTATAAGTCTTTGAAAGAACTTAATTTAATTACAAATGGCAGGTAGATTTCCAGAAAGCAGTGGCATTGAGGAGTTCAAAGAAAATCTTTATCAGAATAAAGATTTAGTTGCCGATATAAGTAGAAGATGGATACAAGGGTTATATGGACTACCAAGGACGGGGCAACTGAAAGATTTGGATAAATTTGACGCATCTTTTTTTAATGTTCATGCCAAACAAGCAAATGTGATGGATCCACAACTGAGGATGCTGTTGGAAGTGACATATGAAGCCATTGTTGACGCAGGTTCTGCAATAACCATCACACTCTTCCAAATAATTTGCATTTACCAAAATCCAATCCAAGTTTTTCAATTCTAATCCAAAGGTGTCAACCCAAATGAGTTACGAGGTACGAACACAGGAGTGTATATCGGGGCATCAACCAGTGACAGCGAAAACTACTGGACAAAATTCCCAGACAATATATCGGGGTATGAAATCTCGGGTTGTTGCAGAGCCATGTTTTCCAACAGAATATCCTATGCTTTTGATCTGAAAGGACCTAGTTCCACTGTGGATACGGCATGTGCTTCTAGTATGTTTGCATTCTACCGAGCTGTATCCGATATTCGTTCCGGCATTTGTGATTCTGCCATTGTTGGAGGCTCTAATTTAATTCTGAGTCCGGAAAACACTTTGGAATTTGTAAAACTTGGACTACTTTCTCCAGATGGAAAGTGTAAAGCTTTCGACAGCTCCGGTATAAATAGAAATTGCTAACTTTTTATATTTTGCAAAAATATTGGTAAATGGCAATATGAAAAAGATAAATTTTAAAATATTATTTCTTTTTCGTGAAAGCCAACGGATATGTAAGAAGCGAGTCTGTCGTAGCGATTTATTTACAACGAAAAAGTGTAGCCAGACGCTCTTATGCTATCGTGCGTCACATCAAAACTAACACAGATGGTTTCAAGCCAGAAGGTGTCACTTTCCCCAACGGTGAAATGCAAAAAGATCTAATGAGGCAAGTTTATGAAGAAGCCGGGGTGGACCCTTCAGAAGTCTCTTACATAGAAGCTCATGGAACAGGAACAAAAATCGGTGACCCCCAGGAATTAAATGCAATCACTGAAGTTTTCTGTAAAAATAGAAATGCTTCAAATCCACTTCTCGTTGGATCTGTCAAAAGCAATATGGGGCATTCTGAAGCATCTTCTGGACTCAATTGCGTAGCAAAAGTGATTCTAGCTATGCAAAATGGAGTTATACCTGCGAATTTGCACTACAACCAACCAAATGAAGATATTCCAGGACTTTTTGACGGTCGGCTGAAGGTTAAGCAATAATTTTAGGAAAGTTACCTCGATATTCTTATGTAACAAGTACAAATACAAGTTTGTCTGATATTGTTAGGTTGTCTCTGAAAACATGTCTTGGAACGGAGGTTTTGTAGGAATCAATTCCTTTGGTTTTGGAGGCTGCAATGTTCACGTCCTACTGGAACAATCTCCCAAACTAAAGCCGAAAGAAATAAATCATCCTTTAGATATTCCTAGTATAATTCCATTTTCTGGAAGAACAAGGGAATCCGTGGAATGGGCATTGAATAAAATCAATTCAAATCAAGAACAACATGCGTTAATTCGTGATATTTGCAAGAGTAATATATCTGGGCATCATTTCAGAGGGTACACTCTCATTAGCAAGGGTGAAGTAATTAAGGAAATCAATGAAGGCAAGGGAATTCCTAAAGACAAACTTCCAATTTGGTTTATTTTTCCTGGAATCGGAAGTCAATGGGGCGGGATGGCACGCGATCTCATTCGTTTTCCTGTTTTCTTAAATTCTCTTAAGTCTTCAGCCGAACTCCTTAAAAATGCCCATGGCTATGACCTCATGAATGTATTGACATCATGGAATGAAACAGATTTTGACAATATACTTCATTCTTGCGTCTCAATTATAACGATGCAGGTAAAGAAACTACACGAAAACTAATTGTGCCGGCAGTAATATAAATACTTTTCATAATTATCTAATTTTCCTGTATACCTTTGCGTAGGTTGCATTAGTTGACCTTCTTCATAACGTTGGGATTCATCCGGATGGACTAATTGGTTCTAAAATAACACAACATCATTAGAGTGAAATATATGTACGAATAGTTTGATAATGAGCCAATTAAATCTCCTATGTATTAATTAGGGCACTCTGCTGGAGAACTTACGTGTGCTTACGCAGATGGATGCTTAACAAAGGAGGAAACAATATTAGCAGCGTACGCAAGAGGCAAAGCAATTTTTGACTATACAGTTCCTCCTGGAGGAATGGCAGCAGTTGGACTTACTTGGGAAGAAGCAAAAACTAAATGCCCTTCAGATATTTTTCCGTCATGTCACAATGGTCCAGATAATGTTAGCGTGTCAGGACCTTTGGAGTCTATACAGGCATTTGTTCAACAATTGAAAAATGATGGAATATTTGCAAAAGAAATCAGATCATGTGGTAGAGCTTTTCATAGCAAGTACATCAATGATGTCGGCCCTCATTTGCAAGCTTTGCTGGACAAGATCATTAAAAAGAGTATTCCCAGGTCAAAGCGATGGATTAGTTCGTCTGTCCCAGAAACTAAATGGGATTCTCCGTTGGCCCATACGAATTCAGCCGAATATCATGTTAATAACATGTTGTCTCCTGTATTATTTCAAGAAGCCTTGGTACACATTCCTGAAAACGCTGTAGCAATTGAAATTGCACCGCATGGACTCATGCAAGCCATTCTAAAAAGATCTCTCCCAAAATCTTGTGTCAATATTGCACTGATGAATCGTTCTGCATCAGATAATGTTCCTTTTCTCCTTAAATCTTTGGGTAAAATGTACAATTCTGGAATGAATCCGGATTTTTCAAAATTATATAGAAAATTAGAATATCCAGTGTCGTTGGGAGCAGATATGATCAGTCCATTAGTTCAATGGGATCATGGTGTCTCATGGGCAGTTGCATCATTTCATTCGGTACGTTTGTAGTATTGTTAAACTTAACTTAATATTTTATTCTGATGAAAAATCTGGCATGATGGTACGAACGAGTTTAAATGAACACATTCTCGAATCTTTGATTTCAGGGAATTTTTCAAATGGGAGCAAAGACAGTTGAAGTTTCTTTAGAAAGGGAGAGTGACAGATATCTACTAGGACACAACATTGATGGAAGGATTCTTTATCCAGCAACAGGTTATTTAGTACTCGTGTGGAAGACTTTCGCCAGAATTCTCAATCAAAATTACGAAGACCTCCCAATTGTATTTGAAGATGTGTATTTCAAAAGAGCTACAATCTTACAAGATGGCCACACTACAAAATTTACTATCAGTTTCATGGAGAATAAAGGGGAATTCGAAATCGTAGAAAGCTCAATAGTTGTTTGTAAAGGGCGCATACGGATACCGAATGATAGCAATAAAGAATTCATAGACACCTCAAGCTTTACCGAAGCAGTAGTCGAAAGGGAATCCAAATATATCCCCCTTGACTCCTCCGAGGTATATCGCGAACTCAGATTGCGAGGATACAATTACAATGGAGTTTTTGTTGGAATAGCCAAATGCAACAATGAAGGTTTGTACTCCCCAAGAAATAATCATTTCGTTATTTTAAACTACAAAATTGATACTTTGCATTATTATTAGGGGATTCAGCAATGTTATCTTGGAACGACAACTGGGTTTCCTTCTTGGATACCATGCTTCAATTTTCACTAATTAGTAGTGGAAATAAAGGATCACTGCGATTACCGACACGCCTACAGAAAGTGACTTGCGACCCAAGGATCTTTAAACAACTGATCGTTAATAATGCTTCGTGTTTAGCTGAAGGTAAACTATTTTGAGTGCTAACTAGATTGATTACCATTCGTTTAATAAATTCTTTAATGATATTTTGCAATAGGAAGCTATAGGTGTAAAAATTGATTGATTGGTTACGAATTATAAAGGCTAAATCCATTACTAAAAAATAAATTAATAATTTCTTTTTAATATCGGAGATGAAATTTTTGAATAAATACTTGCAGGAATTGCTGTTAAAAGATTATCGAATGTTGACGTGATCAAATGTCCTGGTATCGAATTTCGAGGTTTAGTATCTACACAGTCATCGCGAAGGCAGAGCAGATACTCCAAAGCCAAACTACTGGCATACAGATTCACTAATTATATTGAGGATTTTCCTGACATGAAAATGGATTCAGATGAGCTAATTATTGAAAATTTTATTGATATCACAATGGAGAATTCTCCATCGCGAAAATTAATCGTTTCAGAAGTTTCGCCAGATTGTCAAAAGTCTTGCATTCCAAAAATTCAATGCACAATTGCAAGTAGACCAATGTGGAAGGTATTTTCATCATAACATTTCTTTTCCTATGATACTAACAAAACTTGTAATTTTAAGGGATTTAACTTTGAAAAACATTTACCAGGCTGACTTGACGCTACTAACTCTAAGAACTGAAAATTCAATGCAGACAGTAGAAGAAATGGAAAACAATGGGATCAACGTTGTTCTAAGAGAAGAGTTAGATTATCCCGTTGTGTATGATGGTCAGGATCTCATCATTATTTCTGATCTTCGGTTGGTAGAAATGGGCACTGTTTTCTTAAAAAACGGAGGATTTTTGTTAATCCGTCTGGATGACTTAAATAACATCCCGGATTCTGCACAGCTCGCACTCGTGGCAAAAAAATCTAACAAGACCTCAAGTTTCTTTCTATTTAGGAAGGTAAGTATTTTAATTTTATTCTCCGTAGGTACTTTTGTGTAATTGGTTTTAATTGAAAGTAACGTATATTTACTCCAGTTTTGATAGGCTGATTCAGTGCCATATTAGGTTAGGGAATCGTAATGTCATTTTTTGATATTGACGGAGGTAATAATTCTTACATTTATTTTTATAGGTGACAAAAAACACCCAAACGTGTAATGATGTCATTCACATTCCCCTTTCAAATAGCAATTTTGATTGGGTTGAAGATCTGCAACATCATGTGAAGCTTGCAAGCAAATCCGAAAACTATCCTAGAATATACTTAACAGTTTGTGGTGATCCGACATCCGGAGTAATTGGACTTATAAAATGCCTTAAACAAGAAATAGGAGGAAATAAGATTAGAAGCATATTTCATCCGGAGGGATCCACAATTCCAATGGATTTCAAGACACCTGATTTACTTTTGCCAGAAATTATTAGGAAAGATCTTTTTCAAAATGTGATTTACAACGGAAAACTAGGGTCGTTCTGCCATGTACCAATTAACGATGAGATATCACAAGTTCAGTCGGTTACTCATGCATACATAAACACCTTGGTAAGAGGTGATCTTTCAACCATCAATTGGATAGAGTCTCCGGAAAATTCAAGCCAACAAGAAACCCTTGAAAATTGTACCGTTTGCTATGCTCCTCTGAATTTCCGGGACATTATGTTGGCTACTGGCAAATTATCCCCAGACGCTTTACCAGGAAATATTGGAAAGGAAGATTGTGTTTTGGGTTTGGAATTTTCTGGAATAACCTCACAGGGAACAAGATT
>JAAAYG020042835.1:0-12685 GCA_009936455.2 Tomocerus minor
TTTTCCATGAGTCTTCGACATCGTCGGCTGAGTCAGTGTAATATCCTCACTGGCCGTGCAGTGGGCTACTCGGATAGAGATACATAGACGCTCTTCTGGGCTGAAGATCTCGTTGGAGAGCGGCTGAGGAGAAAAACTCAAGTTAAGCAAACACACGGAAGATTTCATTGAAGCAAGGAGAGGAAAGAACGAGGGAAGAAGACAAGATGTGATATTTCAATTGGAGGTTACAACGTCTAACCAGCCTGTGCTGCATGAAACTTCGGTTGAGATGCGAGGAAAAGTGCGAATTTCTAGGTTTTGCATCTTGAGAGCTCTGCTCCGAGTTAAATTGGGTCTAGGGTGAGTTTTTGCTGACAACCTCAACGAAGCGTAAGCCTAAACGAACTTTCAAAACAGAAGTTGAACATTACGATGATCTCTTCTTTCTCTCCTCCGTTAGATCAGCTCGGTTCTCTCTTGCCTTCATCTTAAAATATCCTTAGCCATTAAGGACCACTAAAAATAGCCTCTGACTTCAGAATCAGATTCAGTTTCAATCCGACTCCAGTTTTTAGCCTTCTACTCGCACTCAGTTCGTCACTGAGTTTCCCCGAGACAACACCGCCAGATGACGAGCATCTCTCCAACGAATACCATCTCACTAAGCATACTGCACAACAACAGCACAAAGACCGCTTTTTAAACACCATCTACAATCACACCTCATATTATAGCTATCCCTAACTTATACCTACTTACTTCGATACATATTCATTATCTTCTATATGCACACATACATATAAATATACATTACAGTCTTCGGCAGATAACATTCACGAGGACCTATACTCCGCATACAGTTTCTCTCCCTATAATATTATTATCTCCGTCGTCTCTATCTATGTGCTTGCTCTTTCAAACTTGCTAGACTGTTTGTGAACAGTAGTATCACTTTATTTTGTAACTTCTGCCTCGAAGGACAACAGGGAGTGAGCGTAATATACATTCCTTTTTTATAATATTTCCCTTAATTTTATAACATACATTTCGACACGGACAACAACTTTCTGGAAGACATAGAAATCTTTAACCCAGACGTTTTAACTATGTTACTAAAGAAAAACTCTCTGTTTAACTAATTACTATCATATACTTATTTCAACATGTCCAGGAAAATCTACTGTAAAACTGTCAATATTTTGATCTTAACTTATGTCGTTTAATATAGTTTGCAAATAACCGAACGGTTAGAAAGCAAGGTTTAAATTTTGGCGCCAAAGACGTTTTCGGCTTTAACCCGAGATAACACTATCCCGAATTTATACCTATTAACATCCTTGAAACACTAATGCAAATCTGGAAAATTCCAGATGTGACGAAAATCGTTTTTTTGGGTAGTTGACACTTCATCTAAACCTAACATCAGAATGCTTACAGTTAGTAGCTCAATAAATAGATATGATGGATGAGAGTGATCTTGTAGTCTACCCTTGAAAGAAATGCATATCGTATATATATCCTGTTCATACTGACTATGACTGCGTCTGAGGGGAAAATTGATAAGTAGTAAGATTTTTAATTTTAGTAGTTAGTAGATCCAAACTGTGTCGTCTGATATTTTCATTGCTCCATGCTCTCCATTTTTTGCTAACAAATGATACGAAGATAGTACGTATGTATGAATAGGCATAGCTGAATGAAAATACTTTGTAACCCGCTCTATCCCTCCCACGACAGAGATGAAAAGACATGAGACAGAATATAGGAAGATATACGTCATATATCTCATATAGTATGGAAAAATGAGGCAGGTACTAAATATTAGACTCTTCGAAAATCATTTCGTCTTGATTACACGCAATGCACTGAATGTATTCTTCCAGTTCATTGTACAAAGGTGAGTTGAGGTCAAGGGTGAATCTGACCTACAACCTGATATGATTCAAAATGTAGAAACTATCGTACATAATATTGTCACTTGTAGTAAATGCCAATACTAGATAAATACATTCATACAAATGTACCTATACGTAGTTACGCAAGTACTATAAATAGAATCCATGCTAGTTGAATTTGTTTTGCTGGATCGAGCCTCAACAAATAACAAAGTATCGTTTTGTAGTTCGTACATAACGTAATCACCTTGTGAATACGCAATAGCATGCACATTTCAAATGTTTCCGTCAATGAATTAGAATATGCACTGCTGCTGTGTTACCACTAGGAGATTACTGCATAATCAAATAATAATTTAGGTACATTTTTCTTGAAGTCACACATTAGATATTATTGCTAGAATTTCATAAATTCTCGAGCAAATGTACCAATATCAGCGTATACAAATAATTTTATTAAACGGTGATCTGTTGCACAATGCCTGAATAGAGTGAGGCAAAACAGAGCGCACGCTAATTTAAACGTAACATACTAATAGATAATTATTTTCGTTGGAAGCAGAAACACTTAGGTATAGCATTGAGAGTGTAGGCAGAGTAGACGCGCGGTAGCGAGGTTGGGCATTATAAAACATTTTAGAACGGAGTTCTATAACAGACAGTCCCATTCACCATTATTTCTTGGTTGCTAGTACTTTACGTGAGTCAGAGTGTGACTTTTAGCATTTCCAAGAAATGATCCTCTCGTTTTATCATCCACCTTTATCAATCTTTCTCAGCTTTACTTTACTTCATTATTCTGATAACTACCTCTACGCTGTCTACTCCGCTCTTTCGATTTGCATCATATCTGCATTTATAAACTCCTCAGTCAAAATCATCACTTGAATATTCATACACATGGAATAGATACTACAGACAAATAGGTACTGCACTCTGCTCTCTCGACAAGATTACCAGACTACACACTCACTCTTTAGTTAGTTAGCTCCAGGCAGACAGATCTCTCCCAATATCAAAACCAGGTACCTTTAATTTAAAACTCTTTAACCACCAACTAGTCATACTCGGATATGCTCATGGGTTAGGCAAAGATATCAGATCGATTCTAAGAAATAAAACTCGACTGGGTTTAAAGGGATAGGGAAAATAAAATAATTATACTGAACCATAATAGTATACCCTGTAAATTGAAAACATGAAAAATCTGCTTACCTATTCACATGGATGAAGTCTGAACAAAAACAAACGCACACATATTATTTGTACGCATTTCCATTATAATCTTCCTACGGATTCATTTCTAAGAAACTTTACAATGATAATCGGCAGTTCTTCGATCCCACCTCTAACTCTACATGGAAGGATAATGTATATGGACAACTCAAGTTAGTACCTATTATTTCTATCTTCTCCAATCTCACTCCGATATAAAACTTGTATTTTAAACGGCAACTTTTTAGCCAACACTGTCACAAACTAGCACCTCGTTCCGCAATGACTGAAACAGATAACACTACATTATCACTACCATATCTTCCAAATGCAGGTGAAAAAAATGTTGTGCAACTTTTCCTTCCCACTTGTACTTCGTCAACGTGTGCATGTGTACAACAACTAGCATCATCATCAATCGGATCTGGCATCATTTCAATGCTAAAGCGTTACGCATAAATTCAATCACTTCTGTATCCTGTGCTTAGTTTGCTTGTCTGTAAAAATTATGTTACTATTATCTTCGCAATAATTCACATCCTTTATGCTTATTCAATCAAAGGTATCAGTGCCAGTGAATTTTATGTCGCAAGTGTGTACATTTAATGTATACCTACTTTATCTACTAATAATATAATAAAACTATTGCTGTAATTTATCAAAATATTATTATTATAATAACTCTTACAGTGTTACAGTCATGTACTACAGAGTGTACCTTACATTTCCACTTGTTAAGCCTTTACTCTGAAAAAATCATTGTCATGTGCTGAGAATACTTTTAATATAAAGCATAATCACTTTGTAAACAAAATAGTTGTTTAGTTGTTATTAAAACGGATGACTAAATCCAAATCTACATTTATTTATTGCATTGTGTATTCTCTTATGTGACACTTCACTGCACTCATAACATTGTCATTAAGTTTCTATTGCAATTGCTTACGTAATATAATTATAATGTTTGTGTAGCATGTAGTTATATTATACTTAATAGTGTTGTCATACTAATTTAATTACTGTAAAATAGATACCTATTAGAAAATTGGTGGAAGAATGGAAAGAGTAGAGCTAGGAAATATCGATCACAAGACTAAACGATTAAATGGAGATATAAAGAGTGTCCATCTCGAAAATAATTTCAGCCATCAAGAGCAATTACTAGAAAGGATAATAGATAATATCCATGATCCACATTATCAGCATTTCCAGTTCCACGTTCCACGACACCACATCGACCGTTCCAGTCTTCTCTTGTAACCCCACGAGATAAGAGCGATAAGAAACTTCCAAGAGAACTGACATGACAACAAATTCACCGAAGTGATGACGTTAAGCTCAATGTTCTGCTCTGATGAGTTCACTTGCATATCCTTCCTAAACCCAATTCAGCTACAGTGTGCCACCATCACTGAACTGACTACTACAGCGTTACGCGTAAAACTCTGGCACAGAGACACAGACATTTGCACTGCTCTAGTCCCCAACTTCAGTCGACTCTGAAGTCGACTCACCTATATAGATAGCCATATCTTATAACAACCCATAACAGTTATCCACTGAACGCATTGCAATAACTCTGCCCGTAGCGTGGGCCGTTTTTCTCGGGTTTCTTCATTTTCAGAACTGGGGGATGCACACAACACACAGACGATGATCACAGACTACGTTGAAACAGATCATCTTACACCTACGCGATCAAGACCCTCATAATTATCATTTATACAAATTCAATTGTTTTTAATGTCTATCTACGCTATTGCTATGTACAGGATGGCCATTATGCCACGCAGCTTAAAGCACTAAAAACAAATAGCTTAAGAAAATAAAAATGTTAGAAATAATCTTTTCTCCAAGTATGCACTAAAATTCTAAAATTACAGGGAATTTGCTACCTAACCATATTCAAGTCAAAAATATACTCCTGTGCGAAATTTGAACCCAAAAAGAACTTTTTATAAACTGCTTACAATTCAACAATTTATCATGTTGCTGTATTTTTTCGTAATGAATAAAGGAATTAGATAGCGTGCATCTTTAATATTTCCGCCAATTAAATGCACCATGCATTTTCTATCTGGATTCACTTTTGCTACAATAAACAACGCTGTGTTTCCCACAAAATTTTCTACACGTGGTTTTCTTGTTAGATATGCTGACCTTTCAGGTCAACTGACTATGTTAATCGGATAGAGTTAATGTAGTGCTATAATGCTCATACCTAGTGAAGTAGATGGGAGTTTATATTTCGAAAGCAGATAGTAAATAGTCGTAATCATGTGTCATAATGTGTCATTATTATATTTACAGAGTAGTAATGTTAACCAGAATTCTCCTCTTGACTTTAACTTTGGTTTATAAAAGATAACATGGTTTGGGCTCTTGTTAGATTATCAGTGTATACTTACACTTCACTCTCAAATCATTTATTGTACATTGTACATAGAGAGACGCAGATTGAACTCATTGAAAATGATAGCTTAAGTATGGGATATATGTAATGTTTTTGGAGAGGGAAGAAGAAACGTTCCCTTCCTTCGTCAGTTGTGCAAAACTGTTGATACGGATATTTAAATATGCATTTGGATTAGGTTGTGTTTGGTTGGTGTCTGTCTGAACGACGTCTGTCTAAATGTGCAACGAATAACCAATAACTAAATGCACTCCTCAACGATTCTGTGTTGAAACTGAATGCACAGATCATAATATCGGCCTTCTGTTAAAATTTAGCTCCGTCCCTGCTATTATGCAGCACTATAAAAACTCGACTGTGTGTGAACGAGCACAACGTGTGAGCTAGTTCGACTAATCCGTATGGTTCTACACACATAAAATATATCAACATCATCAAAAAATAACACAACAGAATTGATTCCTCCACTTGACTATTGCTCCTGGTTTCCACCATGGCCATTAGTTAGCCCAGTGTTGTTTCTAGCCCTCTATCCGTCAGATTAACTGCTTTATAAATGTAGTTATCTTTGGATTATCTACCCTACACGAATATTACTGTAGCAACTACCTTCGTAACCCAGAGTTAAAGTTGAGTAAAGAGTAGCTAATGGTAATTGACTAATAGGAAATAAAACTGGATGAGAAGTTGGAGAGAATAGCAATTTGAGTAAAAGGGTCGAAAGCATCATGAAATCAAGATTGTAGCATTTAAGTAGCTGATTCCGTGTGCACCTTCCAATAAGACTATGCAATATTCACGGATTACATTCCTATAAAACTTTTCTTACAAACTTTCAGGTCTTCCAGGCTTTTATCCCCAACTTCTCAGCTTGGGCTCAGTTCATTGCATATTGCATTGTTGTATAGATTCATCTGAAGATCTGCATCATAGTAGGCAGTTCCTAGTGTTATATGCTACACCATCGTAGAAAACATTCTGGTTAGTAGAAATAATCTTCATTCTACAGAACACATTTAAGTCTCATTCTGAGAAATCAAACATTAAGAAAAATCGAGATTATTAGAACAACATTTCATTTGCTTATTGTAATTCTAACACAATAGAATAGTGTATGAAACGGCAAATTAACTAAAAGACAATCTATGATTATTGCTCTTCAAGAATTCTGAGTCTGAGTGTATATGTGCCTATGAGTAGCTTTTCGCATAACTGCTAAGTAGATACTAGTGTCCTGATAAAATTAGTAATTGTTTGAATCCCAGTGGGAATGAAGTTTGAGTAGCGAAGTAATTAATTAGTAAATGAGGATAAAGAAATCCCCCAACTGCAGAAAAGAATAGTGTTATATGTATAAATCGGTAGTTAATTAGCGAGCGACTACTAAATATATATGCGGTTCGGTTTAGATTCCAAATGGGTACATGCAATTAAATTGAAGGAGAGTCGCATTACATAACCGCCATTTAGTGCAAAATAATGAGTGCCGTGCCTTTACGGCCTGCCGACCGACATACGGTCAAAGTGAGGTTACATTGCAATGAATTTTCCGAGAGTTCAACTCCACTTATCAGTTTAAGTTTGCAAGGGAAAAAATGTGTAACGCAAAGTAAAGTGGCCATATATTATGAGCAGGGCTGACAACGTCAAAGTCGATATTGAGCAAGTATGTAGAATGTAGATGCATAGCTAAGTATGACTAAGAGTGTGAGGAGAGGAGGGTAGGCCAGGCCGGACCAGGTAGGTAGATTTAAAGTACATTCAAGTCCACGTCATCAGAAGAAGGAACATTAAACATGCAGGGAGGCGAGGAAGCAGGGAGGGAGTAGAAAACAAAGAGGTACCAAAACATAATCCGGACTACAGATTGGCCAGTAGGGTTGAATATTTTTCTATGATATAAATGTGGAATGTGTGGAATTTATTCAGGTATGCTTTCGGCATGCAAAGCACACATAGCGAATTGAACGCGAGCATTCAGTGATACGATACAATAATAATTCCAAATGCAGGACCAGAGAAATCAAGAGGAAAAAACCAGATTTCGGATAAGAATCAAAGATTAGGAATTTTTGTTGAAATTCTATTTCCAAGCTTATTCTCATGTTTGTTGGGACTGCGAGCGGACTATCGGGCCTTAGCATCAGCTATTACTGTCTCCGTTGCATACTATCACTTTATGTATTTCGCTATGCTCTCCGAGAACGTAACACATCAGTGCGTTCGTTATGGGGACGGGACACTAGGAGCCGAGTTGTGGTAGTTTTTCTATTTTGCGCTCCATACCTAACCCATAGGGCTAGATAGCAACTTTACAGACTTGCCAGCCCATTTGTTATCTACCTAAACTGGCTATGCACACACTAAGTAAAAACTGACTCCACAAAGATAAATTCTATCTGTGGAAGGACTCTCTCTCTCTGTAATGCACACGTAAATAACTAAAGTACTAACTAAGGTATGCATGCATGAAATGAATGTGCATTCACATTTCACATTGTTATTGTTCTTTTAATTTAAACCGGCTATTTCTATTACAACAACCGCTTCGGCAAATACACAATTACATTACTTACAAGTTAACCACCTAGACATTTATAGCATAAATTCATCCATAAATACAGGTAGATACAAAGATATCCATTATTATTACTATAAAATATATCTAGCTAGCTAGCTATTGAATCAGCGATTGGCTTCGAGATAATCCAGCCTAGGCTCTAAGTCACCTCACCATATCATGTCGCAAGACATCACTCCTATCTAGTTATCACCAAGCAACGCTGATTAAAAGGAATGGAATAAAATATGCAGAGTACCACCTTTGGCTTTCTATAGCACTCATATCATCATCCGCAACTGATAAATTCCACAATCAGACGAAAACATGCCGACCGCTACGGATCTTTCTTTGATTCTCAACCATTGTTATCATTCATAAGATTTCCATTCCAGACATTTCCTATCAACGACAGACAACTTGAAGCAGGCCGTTCAAAAGCAAAGCGAAATACATTTTCAGAATTTTCATAGTTCTTTAGATTACATTCTCTATTCATCGTCTCAAAATTCCCTCCTAACACAGGAAGGGACATCAATAGACAAAAGCATACTACGTTTCCGCATACTATCTACTTATTTAACAAATGCAGCCATCAATGCATTAGACCATTTAAATAAGGATAAATTTGCATTCCACAAAATAATCTATTCAATCAATTCCAAGAGGATTTCGTCTCATGCCTGCCCGTGAATACTGATAGCGTATATCGTAGAATGAAGGTGAGATATGATGATGATATTGATATGTGTCTATTGTGCGTCTTACTGATTATACGGACTCTCATGACCTGGGATTTTCCTAACTAATATAATATCACAATCAATAAAAGTTAGTTATATGACTAATCGGAAGTACCGGTCAAATTGAAGGATATCTATGTCACCCAACCTGCCACCTGATAATGTAGCAATTCAAGGATTTAACGGTGTCTACGTATCTATGTCATATAGAGTGCCATAGTAAGAGCCACTCTTTTATACTTTTGCCATTTCACATTACACACTTTTACCATTTCGGAACGATAAATTGAGTCGGCGATTTACTAATCGCACCCATGACTCATTTTACTATTCTCCTAGAAAAGTTTCTCCAACAAACTATTTCAACAAAGTTGACTTTAATAAGTCTCACAAAATTGCAATCAGTGAATCAGCTCAGAGCTCTACCTGCAACTGTGCATTAAATGTGATTCCATTACTGTACAGTGTGACTAGTATGGAGTTTGCTAAGTATAAGAACACAGGCACTACCTACATATATTTTCCTAGGGGATAAATAATTCTCCCAATATCAAATCTACATAAATCACAAAAGTGTTTACTAACTCAAAGCATTTTTGATTGCATATTTGTGTGATTGAGGGCTTTGAGGGATGGAAATAGCATTTGAAGACTTACAACTACCCAAGCATTACTCCACTACTACCCAAAGTGATATTATTTGGGGTACCTACCTAATTGTGAAAAGATATTAATATACACAAATAAAGTACAGAATGAAGCATAGGATAGATGTGTATGCATATGCTTTAATTTTTAGACTAGGAAGTAAATATTCTAATATTTGAATGCTTATAAAATATTATTGTGACTGTTAATGCTTTATAACTAGAAATGCTACTTATTTGTCTCATATCGTCATTTCCATAGGTATATATTTAACCACATTTTACTTACTTATATAGTAATAGCTAAGAGTGAGACAATTCACGGTTCGTTTACTAAAGACAAGGAAGGAGCATACGCATACAATATAAAAATAGTGGATGGATAGGTCTGATTTAGTGTAGAGTAGAGCGTTGTTGGTAGCTGTCATAGATGAAGGGAGATAGATATTTACGATGTACAAAGTGAAGTTACCTATCCCAAATCTATTTAGGCTATTTTAATCCAAAAGCTTGGGGTAATGAATGAAGCTACATACTAATATGAGTGAGAGTAAGGTAGGTAGGGAAGGGCAGGCGACTCTGTCTCACAAGAAAGTTGAAGCACCTTAATCTCATACGATGCAGATGTAATGATCCTAGATAAGATAAGTTATAAATTAGGAGGTAATTAAGAGGCCAGGCTGGGAAACCCATCGGAAAAGCAATTGGAAAGATCCCAAAAATGAAACTCAGAGGTTAATATGTCACTTGGGAAGAGAAAGAAGGAAGGAAGAGTTCAATTAGTGTTTCGTATGCAAATGCTCGAATGCTCTCTCCTGTTTTCTGCTCAGCTACCTACTGCATAGTGAGAGGCACTACGTAGATTCCCTAACCAATGGCTTATAAATACAGGATAAGCTATTAATATGTGTCAATGGCTGGGAAAAAGTTAGCAGATAAGTTAGGAGTATAGGGATGACATTTGCTAATAGAATATATACTGGAAGAGACCTTGTGTGTGGCAGACTCCAGGTCTAATGGCAATAATTGCTGATAGACTGTTTTTGTTTGGCTGTAGCTAATAGCTGTAGCCTCTAATAATGATGTGATGTATTATTAGGAGTAATAGGTAAAAGCAATAGGATTTATTATGTGTGTACAAAGAGAGAGAGAGGCATACTAGAGATCCGTATGATATTACGTAGGTAGTCTATGGTTAGTCAGAGAGTGTATGTATGGCTAGAGGTAGTAGTAAGTAATAATATGTATTAGCAGTGCATTGCCAAGCATTCAATTCACTCACGCAACGCAACTTGACTTGAACTTGAAGAGGCGGTAGAATGGAAAAAACTTGACGGGGAACCGGAGCACACAACAGAGCACAGCAACACGAGCAACAAACTTATTCTTGATCATGTTCAAAGAGAAAGTAGAAGCACAGCGAGAAACGGGATTTCATCTTTACTTCCAAATCACAATTTGATATCCGGGAAAAGTGGAAACAGTGTGGAAAATCCAACTGTAAACGGAGTGGGAAGACGATGAACGAGAGTGGGGAATAACAACTAAGTAAGTGAGTAGCAAAGAAACGGGATCACTACACTCGGCTCAGCTGTATTTTCATTCGACTCCCTTCCTTGGCATATATTCCTTGATTTTCAGTAAGTAGTCCCAAAACAAAGGAGTAACAAACGACCAAACTCATTCACCGGCGGATTTTAATTGAGATTCGTGTGCGGAGAGGTAAGAGAATTTATCATGGTAAGCATGTAGTGCGAGTTGACTCATGTTTACTCAGAGAGAAGATACGTATGAAAATGTAAAATGTACGAGAGCGAGAAGAGTTGCATGTAAAAGAATATGTAAGGGAAAGTAATAAAATACTTACCGTTTGTTAATGATTTATTTGTAGGAAAGTGACACTGACGAATTGATGGCCAGAAATTGGCGTTAATATCTCCAGGAGACACTGACAATGAAATGGCAATGGAAGAGAACTGTTAACGACTATGGAACACTTGGGCGGAGAGAATGCCGAGGATTTATCCAGGGATATTTACTGTTTGTCGTCGAATGTTTTTAATTGTTTATAGTGGAGAAGATCATTGGTTGGGGTGTGTTGAGCATCGAACTATTTTCCAGGTGAGTTAAATATTTTTTTTTGGCAAAATGCAAATGCAGAACTACTGAATGAATATATGTCCGTGTGTAAAGCTAGAGTCGTGTGATTGTGTTTTTTCGGTTTGTTTGTAGATGAATGAAGCGGTTTCCTTGGTCTAGTCTCCGCACGTCGTTGTACGGAGGAGCAGAAGCGGCGAAAAGTTCCTTGGGTCGACTCGACCGTCGAGGAACGTTAACGTGAACGGTGAACGTTACGTTGATCCGTTCTCGGAGTAGGCTGAGAAATTAGGCTGGAATTTAGTCGTGGATACGACGAAGCGCAACTCCACGTTTGGTATGCTAGGAATGGCACAAAAGAATCCAGACTACGCGAAAGACCGCGGCGCAGAGGACTCCACGCAGCAGCTTCCACCACACTCCTTCTTTTCACTACTCAGAGAACTCACTCTCGTCAGTCCCGTCGCTACACTCAGCTCTCCTCTGCCTCTCTCTCCTCTCAACTCTCTCTCAAAAGCATTAGCTCCATCCACCAACAATATTCATCTGTTGTCTGTGTACATTGCATTCCCAACCCCAAACATATTACATGCGACGAGATATACGATCCAAGTCCTAAATATCAGCAGCCGAGCCAACCTAAGCCAAAGCTAACCCAACCGACCGATATATATAACTCCGCACTCACTAAACTCACTCGCGACTCACACACCAGGCAGCCAGCATCAGCAGCAGCAGCATCACTTCACTACTACCATTAGTACTGGCCCTAGCAGTTGTTGTAGTAGTAGTGACTGAGTGAGTCCTGTGCTAGTTCTATCTATCCTGTTCTTACAGTAGTAGTAAGTAACTAGTAGTAAGTAGCAGGACCAAGGAGTAACCAACGCAGAGCCAGACTACAAACGAACTAAACTCGGCAAATCTCTCACACTACCAACAACCATGCCATGATATTATAAAAACGATGCTGGCTGGACTGCCGTACTGGAACTGCCTTTTACTTCGGCTTACTACAACTTATCCTTTCAGTTTAGCTAGCTTACTTTATTACGATTAGCTCATTCCGTTTACAATATTACAGCATTAACACCACAACAAAATGTAATACATTCTACATAACTTAAGCACTTTCC